>CM065386.1:26712500-26755000 GCA_033060915.1 Euryodendron excelsum
TTTATCTCTAGTAGTGGGGGAATGCACTTTAGAATTGGCCCAATTATCCATGGACTGAGATGGTGGGTCTTACTCCACGAACACCTCTAGGCTAGCTCGCAAAGCCATTGAACCATGATTGACCAAGGACTTATTTTGACTATCTACAACTACCGGTTGTTGGGTGCCAATAGCTGTATGACTCCAATCTCCAAAGTGCAAAAAACTAAAAGGAGCTGCTGAAAACCCAGTTGTCTTAATTGTTATGCAGTTGTAGTTGGATTATATGAAAGAGAATTTAGAGAAAGAAACTCAATATATTGCCCATATATATCAATGACATGTTTGAATGCACTGTGATGTGCCAAATATACAAGTTCTTGCGGCAATAATGAACAAGCAAGAGTTGTAAGAAACCACATTAACAAGAGATTTATATTAACTTACACATGCATTAACTTCTTATAATATTTAACTTTATGCAGTCGGATATGAAGCTTGCACTGCAATACTGTAGAGGCCTTCCTCTGCCTCAATATCTCTCTGCATTCGTATATACCCTTCTTCGCCCTAGCTTGTGCCCCATGAGTTCTTTACCAGCCAATAGTTGGTCCCATCATCGCTAGTTCCATAACCAACAGCAGTAACACCATGGTCAAGCTCAGTGCCACAGGTTCCTGTAAAGACACCACTTGAGTAGAATTGAAAGTCGGATCCCCCAGCATCAATGGCTACAGAGATTGGTTAATTTGCAACAGCCTTCAACAATGCACTCTCACTATTTGTGGGCACATCTTCATACCCTGTTATATTGGTTGCATGGTTTGATGATTTATCTTTGTTGCTAGTGTCGTCAGTTTCCTTGTAGGTGTAGTTGGTTTCTGTGGTGAGGCCTTGATTTTGTTTGATGAATTGGAAGGCCTTGTCCATGAGACCACCTTCGCAGCCTTGATTTACGCCACTTGTGTCACAGTCAACCAGCTCTTGCTCAGATAAAGAGATTAACTTACTAGTTGTCAACTGGTTAATTCCTTCCATAGCTGCCACAACTGAAAATTCCCAACAACATCCTATATTTTGATAACTGATAAGAGTCAGAAAATATCACATCTTATAGTCTTTTTTTTTTCCTACATGTTTTGTGATCGAAAAAATTAAAACTTACCACATTGGCCTTGGTCCTTAATAGGTGTTACAACGCCTTTCTTCCTCCAGTCCATGGTTGATGGCACTGCAGTCACATTTTCATATTTAAAGGAGGGTGTTGTTGCGCTGTTTGAACTCTTCATTTGTAAGGTCTGCAAATTGATTGACCCCAAGCTTGTAAGGCTTGTTTGCTGCTTTATTGAAAGGTTCTATATGTTCCACATTGTCCTT
This sequence comes from Euryodendron excelsum, assembly GCA_033060915.1. Lineage (NCBI taxonomy): Eukaryota > Viridiplantae > Streptophyta > Magnoliopsida > Ericales > Pentaphylacaceae > Euryodendron > Euryodendron excelsum. The sequence continues at coordinate 26,713,857 of CM065386.1, forward strand.
GAATATCTTGAATCGTGTCTCCTCCTCTTCGGTATCTTTGTATTCACGTGCATAACGAGCCATCCATTGCTTATGCCTCTTCTACATAGATGCCTCTTGGAGAGAGCGAGATGTAGCATGAGAAGCCAAAGATCCCAAAATGAATAGTAAAGCCAAGCAGATGCATTGGTGCTGGTTTGTGGAAGCCATGGTACTACTAGCAGACGGATCACTGTATTAACCGAGTTAGCAGGCACATCTCTGACTCCAATATGGTCTTGATTAGCTTTATATAGAGCCCAAATTTGCCCAACTGCATACTAATTTTTGATTTCTTGGGGAAATTAATTATTGATTTACTACATGCTTGATAAAATGCTCTGAACTTTATTTTGTTGAATAGAAGTTTATTTTGTTTATCATAGATTAAGACCTTTCTATTCGAACTAAATACTTTGACCGTGCCATTTTTATTTATCATGATAAATAATTCAACAGAGGCGCAACATTGAATGATAATTAATAAATTATAGGACATGACAAAATGTCTTAAGAAGCTTAAGTGTGAAAGCTGTTGGTGTTTGGATTGAAAAACAAAGAACAGAAAGATCGATAAGTTGTTATCATTGGGCGGCAAGCAGCTCGTGCCAGATGAATAAAAAATACAATCAAATCAAATAAACATAACTTTTGGACTCCCTACAGGACTGGGATTTATGTAGCAATCAAAACGAGTTCATCGTCTACGGCAAGTTTTCTCCAATAATTTTATGTGTACGCATCTGTTTTTGGGTTTTGCAAATTGAGGCTTCAATTAATATTATGAATCTATCTAGGACATCAAATCGAGAGAAGGATTTCTCAAAGATGAGATTTAAAAATTATTGGAAATCAACGAGATTGGTCATGGAAAGATGAAGCACAAATCAAGGAACATAAGGCCCACGGGATCAACAAACCATATAAGAATTCATCACAAGATACCTCTATTGTTGTGGCAATAATGTCCCGAATGCAGTAATTTATAGTGTAAATTTATTCTTTCTAACGATTAAGTCTAATCACTCAGATTGTAGATGCCGATTACACTTGTTAACCACTCAAGTCTTACAAGGCCAACGTTCTAATCTTAAAGCACATATCGTTATGCTGTTTTTTTTTTTTTTTAATTATATAGAAGATACTCTCTATTTTGATGTAATGTTCATTCATTTTGCACTCTAGAATCACGTCTTACTAGAATACATTAAATTCTAACTCTATGGGTAGGAGCGAATCCTCTCGGTTACGGTGTGTCTAGATCCCCGATATATTGAAGGAAAGAAAAGGAACAATAAAAACGGAATGTAAACGAAGAAGGATATGGAATTTTAAATTCTATGGTCTTGTTTAGTTACATTGAAAAATGAGAAAGAAATAATTAGATATTTATCAATGACAATGTAAAGGATTTCACTCGTTATTTCTCTTTTATTTTTATGTTTCCTACTACTTTCCCTTACCACCAAACAATAAGAGTAATTTTATTTTTCATCATTTTTCTTTTTCTCTCCATAAATTCAGGTTCCAAACACAATCATTAAGGTATCAATTTTTGTAACTACAAGGTATCCTTTTGCCATTTTTGCAGTGTTCATTACAGAGTTGTTCAATGTATAACAGACCAAAATTTTGGGACTATAGTTTGTCTATCCATAGACATCTCATGTATAAGCAGACTTGATGGTCTTAATCTTGTTATCAGAGTGTCATTTCTTGATTTATTGTGTGGGATGATTGCAGTATCGCATTTTTTTTTCTTTCTTTTTTCTTTTTCGTTTACAATTTTGAGGAGTTCAATAACAAGAATAATTCTACTCTTGTGGGGAAAATAAAACTTGGCCTGCCCAAATCCTATCCCTTATCTTTTATGTGTTTGCAAAATATAATTTAGCATGTCCAAAGATTCCGATATTGGGGTTGTGGTTATTGCGCAAATGAGTTCATTCTTATAGTTCTGGCTACGAGCTTACAGTAAAGTATGCAAGGTTCACAACCTTATTAATCAGCTAATTGTACTATAATGGCTTCGGTACAAATAACAAAAATGATAAGTTCAACATTACCAAAAAAGGACTCTAATAAAGCGAAAGTAGAAACTGCCATAGTCGCCATTAGGCAAACGATGTTATGATTTTGCAGATATTGTTATAAGCCATTGGTTGATTTTCATATCCCTTTGGTGTGTCACCTACACTAGCAATTAAAATCATGTTGACAATTGCAATTAGTGATCACTAAATTGCTTTTATCAGAGAAAGACAAATTTTGGATTGTGCTCTCATTGCCAATGAGATAATCTATGACTGGAAAAGGAACAAGAGGAAGGGGTTAGTGCTCAAATTGGATTTTCAAAAGGCCTATGACTCAGTCAATTGGTCATTTTTGAAAAATATGACAGAGATATTTGGTTTTGGGCAAAAATGGATAGGATGGGTTATGGAATGCATATCTATAGTGAGGTTATCTATGTTAGTTAATGAATCTGCTACAAAGGGAATGGATACTAAGAGAGGTTTAAGACAAGGGGATGTTCTTCTTCCTCTTTTGTTCAACATGGGGGTGGCAGGCCTTAATTTTTTGTTGGATAAGGCTAAGGAGTCAAAGCTTATAAAAGGAATCAAATTAGGGAGGCAGGGTCTTGTGGTGTCTCATCTGCAATTTGCAGATGATACTATATTGTTTTATGAAGTTGATTTGGTATAGTTGAGAAATGTAAAGAGGATCTTAAGAAATTTTGAATTATTATCAGGGCTGAGGATTAACTTTCATAAGAGCTCTATATGTAGCATAGGGGTGGATGACTTTTTTACCCATCAAGCTTCTCAGATTTTCAAATGTTAGACACATAGGTTACCAATGAAATATCTGGGATTGTCTTTTGGGGCAAATTTTAGAAATGAGAAGACATGGGAAGGAGTTATGGACAAGGTAAATGGAAGATTAGCATCATGGAAGAGAAAGCAATTGTCAATGGGAGGTAGGCTAACTCTAATCAAAGCAACTTGATCTAACATGCTTGTTTATTATTTATCTCTTTTTAAAGCTCCCATTAAAGTATGCAACAGGTTAGAAATGATTCAAAGAAGGTTTCTTTTTTTTTTTTTTTTTGGGGGGGGGGGGGGGGGGGGGGGGGGGGGGGGGGGGGGGGGGGGGGGGGGGGGGGGGGGGGGGGGGGGGGGGGGGGAATGCATTTGGTAGATTGGAACAAAGTAACAAGAAATAGAGAAGTGGGGGGGGGGGGGGGGGGGGGGGGGGGGGGGGGGGGGGGGGGGGGGCGGGGGTGTTAGGAATTGCACCTGTAGCAACAATGAACAAGGCTTTATTAACCATATGGTGGTGGAGGTATGGTAAGAAAAAAAAAATGTTTTGTGAAAGAGGGTGGTGAGAAATAAATAAGTACAATTATAAGTGTAATGATTGGATGCCAAGGGAAGTAAATCATTATGCATCTTCAAAAATTTGAGATGATGTTCTAAGGAAGGGCAGTAGTCAAAATTAGGGGAATGATGATATACCTTCCAAGTTTAAGATTAGAGTGGGGGATGGAAAATACTGTACCTTTTGGAGGAATTGGTGGATTAGAGATAAACCTTTAAGTGAGGCATATCATAGACTATTTGCACTATCCACGTAGAAGAATTGGTTAGTAGCCAATATAAAAGGTTGGAGAGGTTGTTGGGAATTATCATATAGAAGAAGTCTCAGAGGCTGGGAGGAAGATGAGCATGTATCTATGCAAGTTTGTCTATCCAGTTTGGGGTTGCAAAATGACAAGGACTCTATGGTGTGGGAGGCAGAAAATCAAGGTGTGTTCACTATTAAAACATGTTGCAAACTATTAATTGACTCCAATAGAGAGAAATCAATGACAAGCATCAGATTATGGAAGATTAAAGCCTCTATTAAAGTCAAGGTTTTTGGATGGTTGACTTTGCAGCAGAAGATCAAATCAAAAGTATTACTTCATAAAAGAAAATGTATGCCAGATGGGGGGAAGCACGCTATGTGTTTTATGTTAGAATTTTGAGAAAGACTCAAATCATTTATTGTTAACATATAGGAGAACTTGGGGTGTGTGGTGTAACATTTTGAAATGGTGGAACATACATTGGGTAAGTTCAAGCAGTCTAATGGATCTTTTTCGATGGTGGATATCTATGAGATTCAGTTCAGTGGAGAAATGGTTGTGGGAAGCTTTATTTGTGTCAACAATATGGCATATATGGGAGTCCACAAATGACATGATTTTTAATAAGAGTTCTATTAATCGGTGCGAAATTGAAGATAACCTATGTTAGAGATTTATACTAAAAGACATGTTATATGTAATGGTTTTAGTATTTATTAATAAATTAGTTATTCTATTTTAATGAGAATTTGTGTGAGCAATGTTTGCCTTGCATTATTTCTTTAATGATTGTGCATGTGTGTCTCTTATTCTATATACTAGATGATTTGATTTGTAGAGTACGACTTACACACGGAAGATAAGATCATCGATTCTTATGGAATATAAGCTTATCGTTCACAGTCTTTGATGGAATTGGACATACTATCAGTAGAACTATAGCACAAGATTTTAAGAGGTCTGTCTTGAGTATGTAGAATAGTATAATTCCAACTCATTGCACTAGTACACTTTATGTGTATTGAACAGGACCATGTTGAGGTAATTATTTTTATACTAATTATATAAAATAATTAATACCTCATGATTATTATGAGTACTTATACTCTTAATCCTAATATAATAAATATACATGTGCGTTTAATGTTTATTATTTTGATTTACAGAAGAGTGAGATTATTTGTGAGTCAATAAACTCAGTGAGTTGGATAATAACATTACGTGTATGATGAATATTAATTATTGATAGAATCCATGTCCCGGTATAGAGATTGATGATACTCCCTTGAGGAAGCTTATAAGTTTTGATTATGTCAAACTTTGTAGGTAGATTATGAATCCGACATATCAAATAAGTTAATTGGAAGGTCTTAAGAAATTAAATAAGTCTATTAAATTTAATTGTCAGTAATTTAATTTAATAGACGAGTATCTGTGATCTTAACATAAGGAGATAAATAAGTATTTAATAATATAAAGCTTAAAATATAATTCCTAGTATGATAGGGAGTGTAATTATAATTCATTAGTGGTATAAATTATAATTTACGTAATTAAGGATTAATCATGGGTGGATTAAGAATTCTTATTTGCATAGGAAGCCCTAGTCATACTAATCATATGGTTCTTGCTGTAGGCTCTATATATACACACTCTAAGAGCAGTTAGGGTTATACTTGCTCATAATTGAGAGATGCATATTTTTATAAGGAAGAGAAACCCTAGCAGCTGTGAGCCCACTCTCTCTGGAGTAAGATGTGTACGATGAATACAGCAGAAGTCTGAAGATTGAGTTCGAGTAATTAATTCGTGCTTGTTGTTGTTGTTTGCTGTTAGAGATCAAAGTAGAAGGATTTTAAAGTTCATAACTGCTGCTATTGGGGATAAAACCAGAGAGATCTTGAAGGCATAATTCTAATCAGGTAGATTAGTCTCTGCTAATCAGATCAGTTTTCTTTTGGGTATTATGCATATGCACTATAACCAAGCAAGTTGATCCCTGTCATCAGATGCATTGGCTCTGAACCCCCGTGCGTCAACGAAGTGGCAAACAAACATTCTTGGTGTTGTCATGGTGCGGTTGGACTCTTCATCACTTTGGAGTGACTTCTTGACCATAATAGCCAAGATCTTGATTATATGTTGTTTATCTATGATTATTATCTTTTATGTTCTTGATTGTTATGTTATTAATATGGGAGAACATGGATAGTAGATAAATGACCTTTAAGTTGTATTTTAATTATATAAATTTAAAATTTCAATCTTAATTTATGAATGTTCAACTAGAGAGTAAAATTAATTCTCATCTTTTAATTTAAATATTTTTTTCTAAATTAAGAAAATTTAAAATTTTATTTGTTGCACATATACGAGTCACCAATATTAAAATGTTATATTTATTGAATAATTAAACTCGTGAAATCCCTTATGTATGAAATATCTAAATGGATGAGAAAATTTATTATGTAAAAATCTCATGGTCTCCATCACTAGTTTATAAGTGAAGTAATTTATTTCAAGTGTTGGTTTTAGTACCAACCTCCCCATCGGATGGAATAAGTTGTGATTCCCTCATTAACGGTAAGAGCATTCAATCCAGCACGGCACGATCACTGAGAAGATTTATTCCTCGAATCGGTAAAGTCCATTTCACACTCATCTCCGGAAAGTAACTCAGTCCTCGAGATGAAAGAGCGGTTTACTTCTGGCATCTGCTAGCCTACCAATATAGAATGTTTGCTAATGTAGCACGTTCTTTGAGAAAGCACAAACCCCTCAAGAACGAAAGACCGTCCAAGCCCATCACGTTCTTTGAGAAAGCACAAATCCCTCAAGAACGAAAGACCATCCCAGTCTAGCATGACCTTTGAGAAAGTTTATCCCTAAAGGCGGTAAGACCCTTTCAAGTCTGTCCTTGGAGAAAGTACCAATTCCTCGGACAGAAGGCCAGACCAGATCCTTACTGGTCAACACCAGCGCCTGCTAGCCCATCCCGGTGTCTGCTAGCCCTCGGCCCGACACGTTCCTTGAGAAAGTACAAAGTCCTCGAAACGGTAAGACCACCTTCTAGAGCTGGATTGGTGCCGTCTAGTCAACCCCGGTCCTTTCCCGAAGGTTCCTCGGTCAAAATGACCGTTTTGCCCCTAGGTATCCAAATGCCCTAGGAAACCACACCGGCTCTGGGTATCAAATCGGCAACGCCCCAATCAACTCTGGTCAACCCTATCAACCCCGATCAATCTTAGTCAACCCTATAACTCTCGAGATAAGGTGACCGCCATCTAGCCATTCTCTTTAACCATACCGGCTCTGAAGATCAAACCGGCAACCTCTGGGATACTTTCAAGAGTATTCCTTTCCATTTCTGGCTGGGCCCTATTGTCCGGCACCTTCCTTTTTCAAACCAGAACCTTCTTGCTCCACTTTGAGTGAAGCATAACCATTCTTTAGCTGTGCGCTACTAATAGTGGTGCATAACCCCCAAAATCAATTACGAATAGACCAGCCCCATATCCAGCCTTTTTTTAAGCCTACATTAAACCTCTTTGCACCACTTGTACTGGCGCACAACCAAATTTTGGTCGTGCGCCACTCTTAGTGGCACACCATTTTGCCATTTTTGCACTATAAATGTAGACCTTCCCTCTCTCTATTTTGGGTCAAAAGAATCCTCCAAAAACTCTCCCCTTCAATTCCAGGTAGCTCCTGAAGCCCTCTCTCTCTCTCTCTCTTGAAGTCCTACCGGATAAGTCCAAAGTTCGAAGTCCGAAGTTCGGAAGCCCTAGCTTCCAAGCTCCACCAAAGGACCGCCTCGCTACCCAAAAGCTCCAGAAAATTTCCCAAATCAAAGGCCCAAGCCTCCACCATATAAAGAAGCAACAAGACAAGGTAATCCTCTGTTTACTTTTTTGTACCCCCCCACTTTCACTTCTCTCTCCGAACTCAGTTGGGTTCTTCTCTTTTTCAATTCCCTATCTCTAAAACCCCCTTTCTTGCATGCGTGAAAACAAGAGGACATTTAGTCCATGTCGAGAGTCAACAAGAGTTGATTACTGATCAAGACTCTCTTCTCAGCCCTCACTTGCTTCACGGTATGGCCTTAGGGCCCTCTTGTAATGTGGTGATACCTAAACATTATATGTTTCATGCCATTACTATCGTCAAATTGCATTTGCATTCTTGTCATGTCTTTACCTCTTAAAACCATTTTTCAAAGTTGTTTTCTCAAAACCGCAATTCTAGATGGATCCTAACCTTCTCATGGTTAGGGTGTTTCTAGAAAAATGTGACATTTTAATAGGCTCTCGTTAGCCTCATTTCATTCTTTTCAAAAAAACCCGTTCTTGGAATGATCCTAGTCTTTTCATGATTACAGTTATTTCAAAAAATGTGTGACATTCAAAATGACCCGAAAGGTCTACATTTTTGCCTCACGTCTCTATTGTTTTTCAAAGCTACAAGCCTAAAGCGATTCTAGCCTTTTAATGTCTAGAATGGCTTTAGTCAAAGTGCGATATTCATTTGGATGTCTAAAATTCAAGTTAGGGTTTTGGGCCCTATAGCCTGTTTTCAAAAGACTTGGTTTTTGAACCATTTCCAAAACTTATGTTCGTTAAGCCCTAGAAGTCCAATCCTAGAAAAGTCCCGTTTTTGCCAACTGAGAAACCTTCCATTTTTAAGCCAAAATCCTACCATTTTCAAACCCTCAAAATCCTTAATTTCGAAACCAATCGAAACTTTCCTTTTCCAAACTTTCTTTTTCAATCAAATCAGAACCTCCCATTTCAAATCCCTTAAATCACTCTTTTTTCAAATTTTCTAAATTTAAACCTAATTTAATTCCTTCCAATTTAGAAACAATTCAAACTTGCCTTTTTCAAAATCAAATCTTTTCAAAACAAATCAAATCTTTTCAAATCTCAATTTTCTTAAAAAGGAAACATTTTTAAAATTAAATCTTCCTGAAAAGGAAACATTTCTAAAACCCAATCTTTTGAAATCTCAATTTTCTTGAAAAAGAAACATTTTAAAATCAAATCTTCCAGAAAAGGAAACATTTCAAAATCAAATCAAATCTTCCTGAAAAGGAAACATTTTCAAGTCTAATCTTCCTAAAAAGGAAACATTTCAAAAGTCCAATCTTCTTGAAAAGGAAATATTTCAAAAGTCCAATTTTCCTAAAAAGGAAACACTTTTAAACTCAAATTTTGCTTAAAAGAAAACTTTCTAAAAATGGAAACTTTCTATATATAGGAACCCATTTCAAAATTCCAACCCTTTTTGTCGAACTACGACTGACTTGATCCTCTTTAAGGAGGTATGTAGGCAATCCTTCATTGGGTACGGTCGCAATCCTTTTCACATTCTCAATTCCATTTTTCAAACTCAATTCATTCTTTCAAATTCTTTTTCAATTATGTTTTCAAAAGTTTTCTAAGTGGATAGCATTAAACATAGGTAATCGGTGAGTCGTAATTAGGTGAGTAGGTATATAGGTACCGCAAGGGCAGGGTAGGGTGATAGTTTTAGGATATCTTCCCTACACGTAACCAACCCCTGAACTTAAGAATTTCTGTTTTAAAGACAAAAAATCAGAGTCAATTTTCAAAAGAGCTTTCTGACGTTTTTAGGGTCTTCAAGCAATCCTACCTTTTAAAACCCTCTCATGAGGACGTTTTTCAAAAACCTTTTCCAAAACCCTAATTTGACCCTTGGGTTCGATTCGGTGTAGATAACCTAGCACATCTTTAAATATGTTAGGTGGCGACTCCAAAAATCTTTTCAAAAAACCCTAATCAATCCCACTTCAAAAATTCAAACCCTGTCACATTTGCCCTTCTAGAAGGATGAGTTCTAACGAGAGAGTAACGTACCAAATTCCCAACCCCGGGCCAAGAAAAGAGAGGAGAATGGGCCGGCATCCGGAAATGGGGCACGACACATCCCATCAAGGCATGTTATTTATGGTATACTAGACTACTAGCGCATTCTTTTAAAATATTGGTAGAGGGAACCATATTTTAATTATTAAATTCTAAATTTATTATTGCTTATCATATTTTGTTATAATATGTGATTCTCAAGATTAAAATGGCTTTCAATCCATTTGTTGTTATTCTCAAAGAAAAAAAAACTGATTGGACCAAATTATATAGACTAGAAAAGGAATTTGTATACTGTGCTAACTGCTGAAGAGTACAAGTTTGTGCTCACTAAGGTCTGTCCATAGGAACCTGGTGATGGGGCAAGCGATGAGGAAACCCGGGCTTACCAAAAGTGGATAAAGGTTGCGGTGTTACATTTTGGCATCTATGTCAAATATTCTGTAACATTAGCATTAGCCTATGCCGATTGCCTATGATATGATGAAGAGCCTCAAAGACATGTTTGGAGATTAGAATCATGTTGCTTGACTAGTTGCCATAAGAGACCTAATTGTTAGCCCAAGAGGCAACCCAATAGGAGGGTGAATTGGGTTGTTCGAAGATAAATAACAATTAAGATTAATTAAAATTAATCTAACTAATGTAACAGTGATCAATCTTTATGCAATGCAATATAATCAGAAGAAGGAAAGAAAACAGAGCATTAGAAAGAACACACAGATTTATTGAGGTTCAACCACAAACCGTGGTCTATATCCTCACCCCAAGATCTCCTTGAAGTCTTCTTCCACTATGTAATCACCAATTACAAATGGGCTACTGATTGACAAAATGCTCAACTCACTATACACAAGAACTCCTCACCAAGTTCTTCAATCTCCAAGTGGTTTTGTCCAAGCTCCACTCAAACTTAAAAGAGTTTTTCTTTCTCAAGAGAACTCTCAAACTCTCCCTTACAGGTGTATAAAAGTATACAAGTAACTAACACACTCTCTAGCAAGAGTAGATTTTACAATCAAAGCTCACAGATGAAGATAGGAAGAATATTTAGGGTTTTCAGTGAATCCGTTAGTTTAATCTTATTTTTGTCTCTCATCCCCTGTATAAATACAGCTGGAAGCTTGTATATAAACCCTTGTATTGATTCCATCCGTTAGAGGTTGTTTGGCTTCATTAATGCATGTCCAGTCCATTATAACGTTAGGAAAACTAGCCGTTATATCTAAGTAGTCGGCTCCAGGATTGTGAAGTCGACACTTTCTGCTTCTGCATTTACCAGATATTGTTCACTAACTTCATGAGTCCGCTCTTCATAACAATGAGTCGGTTCCTTGTTCATTCTATCTTCACATCTTTGGCTTCCACTGTCATAAGGCGACTCTTAATCTTCAAGAGTCCTCTCTTTGTTCATTTGATCTTCAGCCTTTTACTTCTGTTGTCATGAGGTAACTTTTCATCTTCATGAGTCCTCTCATTGATCATGTTATCTTTAAGCCTTTGCGTCTATCTTCATGAGGTGACTCTTCATTTCAATGAGTCCGCTCATTGTCTACTTGGTCTCCAGGCTTTTTGCTTCTGTGTTCATGAGGCGACTCTTCATTTTCATTATTCTGCTCATTGATCATTTTGTCTTCAGGCCTTTTGCTTCTGTGATCAAGAGGTGACTCCTCATTTCCAAAGAGTCCGCTCATTGTCGAAAAATCTGCTTTCTGACTTCTAATGATCTAGCTCATCTCAGCACTGGTATAAGATCTTCAAGGAGTATTTCTTTGGGGTATGATGATCAATCAAATCTCTTTAACTCATCAGAGTTTACTTCTATTCAATTTGGATTGAATCAATCATTTGACATTCATCTTCTCTTGACTCTCAAATAGTCAGAACTTCATTAGATTAATGTTGATTTTATCTTCTTCATTTGCAAAGCTTCTTCTATCACTGTAGAACACTCTCTTTCAATGCTAAGCTTTCTCAATATGTAGAGCTTTACAATGCTTCATTTCTGATTTCTTCTCTTTGCTATCAATTCTTCTTTCTTCTTTAAAATCACTTCAATGAGACTTTTGCAAGCTTGATGAAATCTCTTCATACATCTTGTCTTCATTGATTTCTCACATTGTCACGTTCAGATTTTTTGCACTCAAGGAATACACACATAAGTGGGAAAGACATTGTACTCTCTCGTTAGAACTCACCCTCCTAGAAGAATGAATGCGACTAGGTTTGAATTGAAAATAGATTTGAATAAAAGGGCTTTTGGAAAACATTTGGAGTCGCCACCTAACTTGATTAAGGTAAGTTAGTTCACCTAAAAACTAAGCACAATCCGAGGACTACACTTAAGGTTTTTGAAAACAATTTTGAAAATACTTCCTCAAGAGAGGGTTTTTAGAAAAACAGGTTGTTGGGCAACCTTTAGAAAATAATTAAGCCCTTTTTGAAAATAAACTCCATCTTGGTCTTTTGAAAACAGGGATCTAGGTTCGGAGGTTGGTTACGTGTAGGGAAGACGCACTAAGCCATCACCCTACCCCGCCCTTGCGGTACCTACATGTCTATTTACCCTAGTTTCACTTATGAGAGTCTTCAACTAACAGATGTTCAATCCTATCCACTTTAGAAAAAGAATGTTTAAAAAGACATGATGCATGATATGCAAGTGCAAGAAAAAAAAGTTGGAAAATAGATTTGGAAAGAGATTTGAAAAGAAATTGATTTGATTTAAAAGAGATTTGAAAGATAGAATTAGAATTGGAAAGTTTTAGAAATTGGAAATACAGATTTGGAAATAGAAATTTGGAATTTGAAAAATAGATTATGGAATTGAAAACTTGGAGAAGATTGTAGAATTGGAGATTTGAAAGAAGTTGTGGAAATAGAAGCTTGAAAGAGATTGTGGAATTTGAGATTTAAAAAAGGTTGTGGAATTTGAGATTTGAAAAAGGTTATGACCACACCCATAAGGGTTGCCTATGTAATTTGAGATTTGAAAAAGGTTATGACCGCACCTATGAGGGTTGCCTACGTATCCTTTTTGAGGAACCAGGTCAGTCATAGTTCGGACAAGAGTCTGATAGAAAATAGAAGGTTTGATTGGAAAAAGAAATTGAATTGGAATTTGGATTTGACTTGAATTTATAATATAGGATTGGAAATTGATTTGGAAAGATAGAAATTGGAAGAGGGATTTGGAGTTGTTTTAGAAAGATTGAGATTTAGGAAACCTAGACTTAGGAAGATAGGATTTAGGAAGGACTCAAGGTTTAGGAAAGATTCGACTCAAATGTTGGACTTAGAAGATTAGGAAAGATTGGATTTAGGAAAGAGTTAGGAAAGTTTCGTTTTAGGAAAGTTTCATTTTAGGAAAGTTTTGAATTAGGAAAGATTTCATTTTAAGAAAGTTTTGAATTAGGAAAGGTTTCATTTTAAGAAAGTTTTGATTTAGGAAAGTTTTGAAAGATGGAAAGATTTGAAAAGATTCGAAGTTTAGGGAAGTTTTGAATTTTAGAAGGATTCAAAGTTTAAGTTTTAGAAATTCTTGAAATTAGAAAAGGTTTTGAGTTTAAGAAGGGTTTGAAAAATTTGATTTGGAAAGTTAAGATTTGGAAAGGGACGGAATGAAAAAAGGTTTGAAAGCTTAAAGTTTAAGGAAAGATTTAAAAGTTTAAGTTTAGAAAACTTAAGGTTTAGGAAAATACTAGATTAGGAAGGAATTGAATTAGGAAAGATTTGGGTTTGGAAGGATTGAGATTTCTATTTCCTAAAACAAGGGATTGGATTTGGTTTCTAAAAAGAGATGTTTTGGTTTTGTTTCCAAAAACGGAGGATTGGATATAGTTTCCTAAAAGGGAGATTAGGTTTGACATGGATTTGGAAAGATGGAGTTTTGAAAATTCTAGTTTTGGGAAGACTATAGTTTTGACGTAGAAAAGAGGTTTTGGAAATATATATAGTTTTGATGTAGAAAACAAGAGGTTTTGAGGCAAAAGTAAGGGATTAGAAATCATGCTGTTGAGAAGGAACATTAAGGTTTTCCAATTGTGGGTTCTAGGGTTTAACTTGGGCTCTAAGGATAGAGATTTTGGAAAGTAAGTTTTTAGAAAGGGAGATTTTTAGAAGGAAATCCTAGAGAGGAGTTTTTGGAAAGCAAATTTGAAAGGACTTTTAGAAAGAAGAGTTTAGAAGAAGCCTTTAGGAAAGAGTTTAGGGAGAGAGTTTTTGAAAAGAAATTTTGAGAAGGAGATTGGAGAGAGTTTTTTAAGAAGGAAACCTAGGGAGTGTTTTTAGGAAAAGAATTTTGAAGAGAGTATTTTGAAAAAGAGTTGAAAAGGAAGTTTTGAAAATAGATTTTTGGAGGGAGTTTTTGAAAATAACTTTGGAAAGAAATTTGAAGAAGGAAATTGGAGAGAATTTTTAGAAAGTATATTATAAAAGAGGTTTTTAGAAGGAGAGATTTGAAAAGAGATTTTTTAGAAAGTATATAAAATATCTCACTTTCCTAAAGCGATTCTAACCATAAAAAGGTTAGAATCACTTTAAGATAGTGGTTTTGAAAACAACAATGTTTTGAAAATATGGACCATATTGGTCACTTTAAATGTAACACTTTCCTAAAGCAACCCTAGCCATGAAAAGGCTAGAATCACCCTAGGATTGTGATTTTGAAAACAATTTTTGAAAAAGAAGATTTTGATGGAAGCTTTTGAAAACGAGTTTGAAAACGAATTTTAGAAGAATGCAAGATCATGATATGCACAATGCAAAGAGGGTCGTGAGCATACAAGGTTAAAGGTTTCACCACATAATCAAGGGGGCCGAACCCACGTGGTCTCCGGTTAGACTAAAAGAAAGCCCCTGACACGATGACTCTCCAATAGCCTAATCCTACACATGAATCGGGAATTCCCTTGTTTTAAGCATGCAAGAGGGGGGGGGGGGGAAGAAGATGGGAGATTAAAATAGAAGAAAACCTAAGTGGGTTAGGAGAGAGAAGAGAGGGGGAAGATGCGTAAACGTAAATAAAAAGCCTACCTTATGTCTTCTTTTTTTTGCTTAGCTTTGGACGCTTTGCTTTGCTTGCCCTGCTTCGATCTTCACTTCAATCTTCAAGAGTTTGTCTTCGATCTTCAAAGCTTCATAGTTGTAGCAATCCAAGTCTTCAATGGAGGCTTTGGAGGCTAATGTATGAGTATATGAGAGTGTATAAGTATATAGGAGGCTAAGGTTTGTGTATGGAGACTAGGGTTTAGAGAGGCTACGAGCTCTGTATATTAAAGAGTAGGGTTTTTAGACTGAGTTTACGGATCTCTTTCACGCTGGAGGAGGCTCTGTAATTATAGACAAGGGAATCACCTAGCGCCTGTTGCAGTGGCGTCATGGCAAATTTCCTCCTAGTGGCACCAGACCATTTTTTGGCTTGGCGCCAGCAACTAAGGAAAGTTCATTAAGTCGGCAAGCAACGTATCTTTGGAAGATTTGGGCGCTTGTACTAGTGACTACTATGCATTTTTTAGCCTGGCTTCACTAGGAGTGACTCCGGAAAGCCCGGAAGGACTTAAGGGATCGGGAATGGCCCGGAAGGCCGAAAAAGAATAGGAACACTTAAAACAGTGTCCCGGAGGTAGTGGACTTGAAAACGGATGACAAGATTTGTCGGAATGGTTGACCGAGCCATTAGGGGCAAAACGGTCAACCGGGCTAGAAAGCAGCCAAGACGAACTCAGAATGTCCCGAAAGAAGACTCGAGATTTGAAAATATTATTTAGAATGTTCCAGGAGGTTGTCGGTTTGATACCCAGAGTCGGTGAGGTTGGAAAAGGCGATCGACCCACCAGGGGCAAAACGGTTATTTTACACTGAGTTTACTGAAATTGACTCGGAATGATCGGGAAAGATAATGGAAGGTTGGGAATACTATAAAAAGCATTCTCGAGAGGTTACCGGTTTGATACCCAGAGCCGGTGTGGTCCCCGGGGCGCTCGGATGCCTAGGGGCAAAAATGGTCATCTTAACTGGAAAGTCTCGGAACTGGCCCAAAACTGACTAGATGGCACCTAATCATGCCGAATTGCTTTTAAGACAATCTTGGAATGGTGGACTTACCATTCTGAGGACTCAGGTGTGTTCTCGAGAAACGTGCCAAAAAATAGCCCTAGGGGCAGTTTGGTCATTTTTCACTGAAGTGGGCTAGCAAGCATCGGTGTTGACATGGGTTTTGAGTGTTTCCGCCACTCTGATGGCGGTCTCGTGATACAGGAGTTTATTGGCAATTCCCTATATCGACCTGCTTGCGAGTATTCTTGCTACTCTAACGGTTGCGATGTTTGCAAATACTTCCGCTACTCTGACAGTTCGCGATCATTCCTGAGACTGCCTGATCTCGGGAAGCTGCTAAAGAGACTTAGCGCCTGAGAAGTCAACTTTCTCAGAAGGCGTGCCGAAACGGACATTTCATCATTAGCGGGCTGGCAGATTCCAAATGTGGACCGTTCTTCTATTTAAGGGACTTGAGGTCTTATCCCGATCGATTGATTTAAAGGGACTTACCATCCCGAAGAGACTTTTTTTGAAAAATGTGCCGGATAGGATAGACTTATCGTCTCGAGGAACCAACTTTCTCGACAGAGGGATTTGAAATTGGAATTGGAAAGGGGTCGACATGCCTATTGGAATTGGAAAGGGGACTTACCATCTTCGGAAAGACGCGCCTGTTAGAATTGGAAAGGGGACTTACTGTCTTCGAGAAGACACGCCTGATTCGGAATTGGAAAGGGCTCTTATTGTTTTCTGAAAGACGCGTTTGATTTAGAATTAGACCAAACAATGCCCCTAAGGGCATTTTAATTATTTTGCCTCTAATTGGACCTAGTGGGCCTGCAAAGCGATGGATAGACGGGATTAGACTTAGAAAGTTGATTTCGATTGGAATACATCCATATTGACTTGAGTACAAGTCTGGACGGACCGTAGACTGCTGAGTGGTAAAAAATGGGGTGCTTACAGTTGCTCCTTTTTTTTCTGTCTTTGCTAGTCAAAGACAGAAAACGATAAAGTAAGAGTCCCATGTTGACCGTGTGGTGGTCGGAGGGACAAACTTTAGAAAATTTTTGACAACGGGGGTTCGAAAATGGATATTGGGCCCAAAAGACCTTTGAAAACGAGTTTTGGCCGGAAAAATGGCAAAGCTACCCAGAATTTGGAAACTGGCGCCACTAGAAGTGGTGCCTTTGGCAAAAAAGGCTTGGCACCTCTACTAGTGGTGCTAGGCTTAGAAATAAAACCAGAAACATTTTGGTTCGAATACTTGTGGCATTTAAAGAGTTTTTCCAATAGTTGAGAGTGTTTGTGGGGAAACTGACTTGAATCTTGAAAGAGCACTTCTTGGAGACCACGTCGCCGAAAGAGAAGATTTCGCTGGAGAACTCCAAAAAGTGAGTTTTCAAATTTTTATTGATTTTGATGTGTAGAATTTCGTTTGAATCATGTGAATAGTATAAATTGATGTTTTGATACGTTTTGAACATTATGGTGATATTATTTTTGCATTGTGGTGCTTGTTTGATTGAATTTGAGTGATTGTACATGATTATGTGAAAAGGGTTTTTTACAGGAATTGGGGGTTTGTTCCTACAGGCTTGGGCATTGAGTTTTCTGGCTAGATTTTTATGTCATATGCCTTAGCAAAATGTGTTTAAAAACCGTGTGAAGTTTTGTGATTTTTTGAAAACTTGGTGAATTTTTAATTTTTTAAAAAATAAAAAAATACTCAAAAAATTAGGAAAATGGGAAAACTCAATAAATTGATGAAAATTTTAGAGTTTAAAATTTTGAAAAATGTAGAAATATTTTAGAAAACATTTGAAGTGATTTTGAGAAATTTTAGAACAACTTTGAAAACCATTGATTTATTGAAAAAATAAAACTTGTGTTTTAAAAATTTCAAAAAATTAAAAAGTGTGCGAGTGTTGATGTCATGCGATTGTAACATTGTGAAGTGCACGACTTGTGTTTTGTTTTGATGCTGTGGGTGTTGTAGGGACCATTTTTAAATAAAACTCTACCGAAATGTTTAGAAACTAGGGAAAGAGTCGGAAAAGATTTAGAAATAAAATCTTTTTGAAGGAAAAAGATAGAAAACCCTTGAGATTTGATTTGAAGTTGGAAAATCAAAAGGTGTAGGAAATTCGTTTTGACTTATCATTTGAAATCTTTTTATTTATTTTTTTATTGTTTGTTGATTATTTTATTTTACTTTATTTTAACTGCATGTACAGTATATTAACACCTCTTACCTTGGATTACCTTTTCAGAATGGCAGATACGGGTGATGATGGTTCTAAGAAGAGATGTCGCTCGGGGAAGGCGGCTCGGACAGATTCCATGGCCGGTTCCAGTCGATCTAGAGGTAGTTAATGATCTACCGGATGAGCCTCTTCTAGTCAGAGCAGACAGGGGAGTAGGCCACCTGTCGACCCCTTTCCTCCGGTTGAACAGGCCTTTGTGGAGGAGATTGGTGCTGAGGAGGAGGTACTGGGCCTTGGGGATCAGGTGACCGGTTATGGGAGAGCTTCCTCCAGACATAGGCAGACGGATGCTGACTTGGGAGACTTAGAGGTACCGGACATCCCACCGCTCAGGGACCTTGCTTATTACCCCAGCATATATTCCAAACAGTATTTGCCCCCTCCCCGAGTACACACAGTTTTTAGAGGGGCTATTCATTTGGTCTTCATGACTATGCAGCGGGCTGCTCCATCATATCGTGCCTTCTTAGTTGAGATCGGATTTGGAGCCTTCATAGGATTACAGGCTAACTGCCTGAACCGGCATTTGGTACTGGTGCTTATTGAGAAGTGGTTTGGGGAGACCGAGACCTTCCATTTTGTCAGCTTCGAGTTAGGACCCACTCCCTTGGATTGGGCGATCATCACAGGGCTTCCCTTCGTTGGCCGGCGGATCACTCTACAGTCAGTCAGTAGAGACGAGGCATGCATTCTGCTGGACTTGCCTCCTCCTGAGCGTTCAGCTTTCCCAGTCTCTTGGTTTAGTCAGGATGACCGTACCTTTGCTGCTGAGCCATCGCCTGCCATGTGGGGCATTATGAGACGGCGACTTGTTTTGTACATCATCTTCAGCTGCTTCTGCAACAACAACAAGTCGCTTATGCCTTTTCGTTTGGTGAGCATAATAGGTGATCTTGGGGCTTTATCGGAGCTGGATTGGGGTCCTTCTCCTTTAGCTATTTCCTTCAATCGATGTGGGTCCGGACTTCTTCCCATTGGGGCAGCATGACTAGTTTTGGCCCTTTCTTGTCTGGTGGAGCTATGAGTACCTACTTGTCTGTCGCCCTGCAGTTGTTGAGGACGATCTTTATCCACGTGCTTTGAGGTGGGCTCGTGACCGGGTGGCCCAACGATTGGAGATTACTGATTTTGTGATGCTATGGGCGAACCTGGAGTTGATTGAGGTGAGAGATGTGACTTGGCGGCCCTTCATTGGATCGGTTCATTATAAGACTGTACGGTACTTAGTCCTGTTGTCCTTGTTGAGGGCTGCTTTTCTCAGTGATGATATTTGGGAGTCCTATCTCAGAGAGCGACACTGGCAGCAGTTTCATGAGGAGTTCCGGTGAGCAGGAGCTTTACCAGAGTATATGTTTGGGGCCTTGGTGGCGGGAGTGCCTATTCCCTATCAAGAGTGGTAGCCGGGTGCCGAGTTCTTGCTTCCTCCAGATACAGATTATGCTGTGCACTTTGGGGCTCATTCTATCGGTGCCTTCACCCGGTTTGAGGTAGTAGTTGGCGGACACGTTGTGGGCTAGGAGGTGGTTGACTTGTGGCGCCGAGCTGGAGGATATATGCCCCAGGCTAAGTTTACTATTGTAAGGGATCAGAGGGATTGATACCAGATAGAGCGAGATTAGTATCAGGCAGAGGTGGCTTCCTTGACGGCTCGGATAGCTTAGATGGGAGGGGGCGGGGTATGTTGCCTTTTCTCCCCTTCTTTTTGCTCTGTTGTTGCTTAGTTCTTATTTCATGTGGCTGATTTCGGTTCTATCTTCCTCGTAGGATGCTGGTGCTTTGAGTAGTTATCCACCTCCTCCAATGATAGGTTTCGGGAATTTCTATCCAAATGATATCAACTTTGACCTTTGATAGATGCCTCTTGTGGAGATTCTGATTTTTCTTTGCGCCTATTATTGAGATGTATTTATGTTAGATAGTTTTATTTTGTAAGTTTTGTACAAAAATGGATATTTATGGTATTTAGGTGCATGTATATACAAAGACATTTATGATCTTTTTAGCTAGGCATATGATCAGATGCATGTGATGGATGATAATGTTATGTATCTATTACATGAGTTGATATTGGTGACTTCTATTTTTATATGGAGTTATATCCTATGCAAAGCTCATATGATTTTATATATATATATATATATATATTTTGTATGCACACATTAGAAATACATTAACTAACAGAATGATAAGGGGTACTGTCGAACTCGACATCTTTGGAATGGTAACTCCTTTCTTTTCGGGGGTCTAGCTTCTTTTTTGGCTCAACCTTACCTTGATTGGATGATAGCACTTTGTACTTTTCTCAACCTTTTGATTGCCTCCGACTCTCTGCCTCGGGGTTAGTGTATATGATTGTTGGGCTGAAACTCCCGACTCTTGGGGTTTTAGCAACAGCTTTCTCGACCTTCAGCAGAGCGATAAGCGGCCAGTCCTTTCAATCCGAGGAGACTTTGTTTAGGACCATAATGTAGGCTAGGTTAAGGGGTTTCTAAATAATGGGATATGCAGGCTCAAATTTGCTGTTGTTTTCTGTAAGGTTTAGATCCATACCATCCTTGACTATTTTTCTCAGTAGGGTTAGCATCCTTCTTTAGCTTCGGCAGCGTGTCTAGCTCACTTAGATCAAGCAATATGTTTTCAATCAGAGTGGACTTTAGTAGGGTTGTAATGTAGGCCATGGTTTTGGGGTTTTGCAAGAAAGGGTAAAGACTCGAACCTATTGTTTCTACTGGGTTTCTTTGTAACCTAAGATCACCTTTGAATTTCCTTCTTGCTTCTACTATATACTTTCTTAGGGTGAAAATGACCTCTTTTCTTTCACCCTTTCTATATACTTTTTGAGATAAACATGACTCTCTTCTCTTTCGATCTTCTTATTATGCTTTTGAAGATGACTCAATCATGGTTTTCTTCAGGCCCTTCTTTAGATTTTTTTTTTTCTGGCCTCTTACCCCTTGGCAACTCCTTTCCTTGGTTTTTTTCTTTTTGCCCCTTTTCTTTCTTTTTATGAAACGAATAATTCTTTAACCCTTTTTCCTTAGACCTTTTCCTTGGTAGTTTAATCTAACTCAATATGGGCGGTGATCCCTAGGTTGGGGTTTTCTCGAAAAGGATAAATGGCTCAACGGGTTTGGTAAGGGGTTGCTACTGACTGTATAGGAAATGAAATGAAGGCCTCTCTTCACTTTGAATTAGATTGCTTGATCTATAGAGCTTTCGATACTATCCTAGCATGATAGAGCTGGATACCATTCCTAGAGTTCTCAACTATTGTCTACCTCAGTGTGGGGAGGACAGTCTTGGATCTGGGTTGACAAAGAAAATTTTCGCTTTCCGCGATGCACTAGGGGTTAAGCAAAGAGAATATAAGCATTTTTTATTATTACTATTTTTTTTATATGTTAGAAAATGGAAGAAGGCTCCCTTTCACTTTGATAATCTGGTCGCACATCGCTTAGCTTCAGTGTCTTACAAGTGTTGTCTTTGGGTAGTTTCCTCACTCATCCAAGAACTCTCTTTTTTTCGAAAAGATGATCGTTGAGGGAGTGGTTAACTCATGCTATCATCCCTTTAAGTCAAAATTGACCCCTAAGATAGACCATGCCCCTTGCGTAGAAAGTAGTTACCATTCCCAAGAGAAGATAAGACAACAGCGATGGAATAAAAAGACTATCATTCGATTACTATTATCATTTTTTATGGAAAGCATAGAGTTCTTAAGCAATAAGAAAATGTAAACATTAATTTAAAGATATAAAGTAAGAGGGATAGAAAGAAAGTGGGTGAAAACACCCCTCTCTTGTACGCTTTTGATAGGATTCTTGTATTCTTTAATAGGGCTTTAGGATGATGCTCATATCAGCATTCCATCCATGGTTGAGATCTTCAGCCAACGCAGGATAGGTAGATGCTTCTCTCGGAGTTCCAGGTGAGTTGGCGGTGATGATGTAATTGTCAGCTTTCTTAACCATCTTGCCTTCATTTGTTTGCTCCGTAGTTTCTCTAACAAACCAGTCGGGCGACTCATCTTCTTCCAGCTTGATAGGTCGAGCCTGGGGTTTTTTGCTCTAGCATCCAGCCATGGTTCGGTGTTACTCAGGTGTACACAATGGGGGATTCTTATCACTGAGTTTGAACAACTCCCGGTCAATTTTCTTCACAGATTCATATGCGAGTTCATCTTCGGGGGTTGGCATTTTATCGGGGTTATACCGTAACCAGGCATGACACTACTTCGTATCTTCACATTCCATTTCCTCCCCATCCTTGTAATATATCTCTTGGCATGCAGCAAAACAAACCTTGTTGTTACCAAACTTTATAATGACGTTGATGGTATAGTCTAGCGGAGGGTTTGTAGCGTCGTTCGGAGAAGGATTTGCTGGTCGTAAGCCAATAATCTTGTTATCTATCAGGTCTTGAATCTTATGCTTGAGGGTCAAACAATCTTTAGTGTCATGTCCTTGGCCACCCAAATGATACTTACAGCTCGCTGCAGATTCAAAGTAATGAGGCAGAGGATTGGGCCGGGGTCGTGCAGGTATAGGCTTTAGATATTCGGCTGCTAAGAGACCAAAATAGGTCGTGGTTTATGAACACACGAATTTAGTAAATGTCCGCTTTTTCCCACTTGTTCACCTAGGCTGAGGAGGTGTTGGGAACCGAGCTTTGGTGAAGTCACAACCGGGTTGATGGTTCGGGAATTGAAAGGACTTCGGGTTTTATGTTTCAAAATGGGATAATTTCCGGTGACAGGGCCAAATGGGTTGGGACGGTATCCGTACGAGAGATTATATAATCCATGGGTTTGGTTAGAGGTTGGTTTGGAAGGCATCTAAGCAAGGCCCTCGGCCTGGGGAGGTTGTTGGTAAGCAGTGGTCGAGGTATAGTCTTGGTCTTCATTCTTCATCCTTTTTCGTCCATCATAGGTTTGGGCCTACGAGGACTCTACTTGCTCATAGGTTGCATGTGATAAGAGTGAAGATAGTATGCCTTCTATTTTGGTCATCCTATATCAGACTCCTATTGCCTCCGCTAGTAGTAGAGTTAAGGTATCAAGAGTAAGTAATTCCATGGGCGTTTCTTAGCTTTTGGCTTGTAAGACCGCGGGGGGGGGGGGGGGGGGGGGGAACAAGGAGAAGTACCTAAAACCAACAAAGGAAAAGAGTTAGTGTTTTATCTTGACAAGTCTTTATGCAATGCATGCTCTAGTGTGCCCTTCTTTAGGAGGAAAACTAATCATGATGCATTGGCTCACTTTTGGAGATAGGGAATTTGCCCCTGTATGTAGATACCTTACCGTCAGATGGGGAACTTCCTCCATTCACATAACCATCCATCCATATGCTCAAGGAAAATAAAGAAATACATTTTACTTTGGGTTTTAGATACAAAAGAATTAAAATACATGTTAACAAAGAGAGGGAACATATTTCTTTGGGATTTTTGCCTATCTAGTTTTACATAGGAAGTCCTAAACTACTCTTGAGTCTTCAGATTCGGCTTCCTTGGCTTTGATGTCAAGAAGGTTGCTGAGAGACCTTGTTGATCGATTATCCTTTGTCTTCTTGGCAACCCTATCTCCGTGAGCATAGAGGGATTGGGGCCCCTCCTATGGAATGAATTGAGGTGTATGCCATGAATCATTAGGGTCACATGGGAACCCTTAAGGTTTGGGTAGGTTTAATGCACGGGAGAGTGAACTAGGTGTCACTCTCTTTGGGTTGATCATATGCATGAGAATGCAGTGACTTGAGTTACTTGGAACTCTGGTCTTGACATGAAATATGAAATGCATGAAAATGGATGCATAGAGTATAAGGAAAGAGAATACAGTTGAAGTACATATGCATGTATGAGCAATTAGACAAGCATTATAACAGTACGGATACAGTCATTATAACAATAGGAATAGACAGGTATAAATGAAAAATAAGAGCAGTCGCCCTTTCCTCTATAGTTTTGGAAAACAGCGCGCGTATCTTAAATCTAGTAGAGGTTCGGCTATGCATGGTGTCTATATGAGCATGAGGTTGAGGGTTGACTAATGCATCCTAAAAAGGCTCGGTCCCCGGATCTTCAAACATAGGCCCACTCCCCGAGGTGGTGCCATGATCGGTTGGTGATCCGAATGGGGGAACCATTAGGAGGCCGTAGGCAAAGAAACTGACACAGCATCTTGCCCACAACCAATATACTGTTTCCCCTTTCTAACTAGAAATGTCATATCAGGGTAAAATGCAAGTATGCAGAATATAGGTGCGCATGCAGTGTGTGTGTGATTTTTGAAAGTAGAGGAAAAAATGCATGGCAATTAAAATTTAAACACAAAGAGCACCTACAAAACAAAGATGCAAGAGTTACTATGTGGATGGCAAACTTAATACAAGATAATATGAATAAATGAATGTTGTTTTTTTTTTTTTAAACAATTTTGAAAATTTGGTTTTGAAAATTTAAAGTGAATAGGATTGAACAAGTTAATTGAAGACTCTACATGAGTGAAGGATAAAGAGACATGACTACAGCCTAACCCTCTAAGCGTCCCTAGTGGAGTCGCCAGCTATCGCGCCCAGATTTTTCGTACTCGAGGAATACACACACAAGCGGGAAAAATACTGTACTCTCTCGTTAGAACTCACCCTCCTAGAAGAATGAATGCGACTAGGTTTGAATTGAAAATAGATTTGAATAAAAGGTTTCTGGAAAACATTTGGAGTCGCCACCTAACTTGATTAAGGTGAGTTAGGTCACCTAAACACTAAGCACAATCCGAGAACTACACTTAGGGTTCTTGAAAACACTTTTGAAAATACTTTCTCAAGAGAAGGTTTTTAGGAAAACAGGTTGTTTGGCAACCTTCAGAAAATAATTAAGCCCTTTTTGAAAATAAACTCCATCTTGGTATTTCGAAAACAGTTATTTAGGTTCGGAGGTTGGTTACGTGTAGGGAAGATGCACTAAGCCATCACCATACCCCGCCCTCGCGGTACCTACATGTCTATTTACCCTAGATTCATCTATGAGAGTCTTCAACTAACAGATGTTCAATCCTATTCACTTTAGAAAAAGAGTGTTTAAAAAGACATGATGCATGATATGCAAGTGCAAGAAAAAAAAGTTGGAAAATAGATTTGGAAAGAGATTTGAAAAGAAATTAATTTGATTTAAAAGAGATTTGAAAAGATAGAATTAGAATTGGAAAGTTTTAGAAATTGGAAATAGAGATTTGGAAATAGAAATTTGAAATTAGAAAAATAGATTATGGAATTGAAAACTTGAAGAAGATTGTAGAATTGGAGATTTGAAAGAAGTTGTGGAAATAGAAGCTTGAAAGAGATTGTGGAATTTGAGATTTGAAAAAGGTTGTGGAATTTGAGATTTGAAAAAGGTTATGACCGCACCCATAAGGGTTGCCTACGGATCATTTTTAAGAAATCAGGTCAGTCATAGTTCGGACAAGAGTCCGATAGAAAATAGAAGTTTGATTGAAAAAAGAAATTGAATTGGAATTTGGATTTGATTTGAATTTAGAATAGAGGATTGAAAATTGGAATTGAAGGATTAGGAAATTGATTTAGAAAGATAGAAATTGGAAGAGGCATTTGGAGGTATTTTGGTAAGATTGAGATTTAGGAAACCTAGACTTAGGAAGATAGGATTTAGGAAGGACTCGAGATTTAGGAAAGATTCGACTCGAATATTGGACTTGGAAGATTAGGGAAAATTAGATTTAGGAAAGATTCAAATTAGGAAAAGTTCGACTTAGGAAAGTTTCGTTTTAGGAAAGTTTTGAATTAGGAAAGTTTTGATTTAGCAAATTTTTGAAAGTTGGAAAGATTTGAAGTTTAGAAAGATTTGAAAAGATTCGAAGTTTAGTAAAGTTTAGAATTTTAGAAGGATTCAAAGTTTGAGTTTTAGAAATTCTTAAAATTAGAAAAGGTTTTGAGTTTAAGAAGGGTTTGAAAACTTAGATTTGGAAAGGAACGGAGTTAAAAAAAGGTTTGAAAGCTTAAAGTTTAAGGAAAGATTTAAAAATTTAAGTTTAGGAAACTTAAGGTTTAGGAAAGTACTAGATTAGGAAGGAGTTGAATTAGGAAAGATTTGGGTTTGGAAGGATTGAGATTCTTATTTCCTAAAACAAGGGATTGGATTTAGTTTCTAAAAAGAGATGTTTTGATTTTGTTTCCAAAAACGGAGGATTGGATCTAGTTTCCTAAAGGGGAGATTGAGTTTGGTTTTTCCTAAAGGGAAGATTGAATTTGACATGGATTTGAAAAGATGGAGTGTTGGAAATTCTAGTTTTGGGAAGACTATAATTTTGATGTAGAAAAGAGGTTTTGGAAATATATATAGTTTTGATGTAGAAAGCAAGAGGTTTTGGAAACCTAGGTTTTGAGGCCAAAGTAAGGGATTGGAAATCATGCTTTTGAGAATGAACATTAGGGTTTCGTAATTGTGGGTTCTAGGGTTTAACTTGGACTCTAAGGAAAGAGATTTTGGAAAGTAAGTTTTTGGAAAGGGAGATTTTTAGAAGGAAATCCTAGAGAGGAGTTTCTGGAAAGTGAATTTGAAAGGAGTTTTAGAAAGAAGACTTTGGAAGAAGCTTTTAGGAAAGAGTTTAGGGAGAGAGTTTTTGAAAAACAATTTTGGAAACGAGATTGGAGAGAGTTTTCTAAGAAAGAAACCTAAGGAGTGTTTTTTGGAAAGGAATTTTGAAGAGAGTGTTTTGGAAAGGGGTTGAAAAAGAAGTTTTGAAAATAGATTTTTGAAGGGAGTTTTTGAAAACAACTTTAGAAAGGAATTTGAAGAAGGAGATTGGAGAGAATTTTTAGAAAGTATGTTTAAAAAGAGATTTTTAGAAGGAGAGATTTGAAAAGAGATATTTTAGAAAGTATATAAAATATCTCACTTTCCTAAAGCGATTCTAACCATAAGAAGGTTAGAACCACTTTAAGATAATGGTTTTGAAAACAACAATGTTTTGAAAATATAGACCACATTGGTCACTTTAAATCTAATACTTTTCTAAAGCAATCCTAGCCACAAAAAGGCTAAAATCACCCAAGGATTGTGATTTTGAAAACAAGTTTTGAAAAAGAAGATTTTGATGCAAGCTTTTGAAAATGAGTTTGAAAACAAATTTTGGAAGAATGCAAGATCATGATATGTATAATGCAAAGAGGGTCGTGAACATACAAGGTTAAAGGCTTCACCACATAATCAAGGGGGCCGAACCCATGTGGTCTCCGGTTAGACTAAAAGAAAGCCCCCGACACGGTGACTCTCCAATAGCCTAATCCTACACATAGACCGGGATTTTCCTTATTTCAAGCATGCAAGAAGGGGGAGAAGAAGATGGGGGATTAAAATAGAAGAAAACCCAAGTGGGTTAGGAGAGAGAAGAGAGGGGGAAGATACGTAAACGTAAATA
Organism: Euryodendron excelsum; assembly: GCA_033060915.1. Classification (NCBI taxonomy): domain Eukaryota; kingdom Viridiplantae; phylum Streptophyta; class Magnoliopsida; order Ericales; family Pentaphylacaceae; genus Euryodendron; species Euryodendron excelsum. The sequence goes on from CM065386.1 coordinate 26,741,130, forward strand.
AAAAGCCTACATTGTGTCTTCTTTATTTTGCTTAGCTTTGTGCGCTTTGCTTTACTTGCTTTGCTTCAATCTTTACTTCAATCTTCAAGAGTTTGTCTTTAATCTTCAAAGCTTCGTAGTTGCAGCAATCCAAGTCTTTAATGGAGGCTTTGGAGGCTAGTGTATGAGTATACGAGAGTGTATGAGTGTATAGGAGGCTAGGGTTTGGGAAAACCTAAGGAGACTAGGCTTTAGAGAGGCTACGAGGTCTGTATATCGTAGAGTAGGGTTTTTAGACTGAGTTTGCGGACCTCTTTCATGCTGAAGGCAGCTCTATATTTTTAGATAAAGGAATTACTTGGCCCCTATTGCAGTGGCGCTAAGGCAAATTTCCTCTTGGCGCCACTAAGAGTGGCACCTGTAAGCACCTCATTTTTGAGTGCTCGGTAGTCTGCGCTCTGTCTAGACTTGTACTCAAGTCAATATGGACGTATTCCAATTGAAACCAACTTTCTAAGTCCCAAATCCTGTCTGTCCATCGCTTCGCGGGCCCGCCAGGCCCAAATAGAGGCAAAAATGACCAGAATGCCCTTAGGGGCATTGTTCTTTCCAGTTCCAACTCCAACCCCTCTCTCGAGACAGTTGATTCCTCGAGACGGTAAGACCCCTTTCCAATTTTAATCCTTCTCTCGAGACAGTTTATTCCTCGAGACGGTAAATCTACTCTAATCAGGCACGTCTTTTCGAAGACGATAATACCCCTTTCCAATTCCAATCCCTCTCTTGAGACAGTTTATTCCGCGAAACGGTTCCAAATCAGGAACGTCTTTTTGAAGACAATAAGACCCCTTCCCAATTCCAATCTCTCTCTCGAGATAGTTTATTCTTGGAGACGGTTCCAAATCAGGCACGTCTTTCTGAAGACGATAAGACCCCTTTCCAATTCTATTCCTTCTCTCTAGACAATTTATTCCTCGAGACAGTTCCAAATCAGGCACGTCTTTCCGAAGACGATAAGACTCCTTTCCAATTCCAATCCCTCTCTCGAGACAGTTTATTCCTCGAGACAGTTCCAAATCAGGCACGTCTTTCCGAAGACGATAAGACTCCTTTCCAATTCCAATCCCTCTCTCGAGACAGTTTATTCCTCGAGACAGTTCCAAATCAGGCACGTCTTTCCGAAGACGATAAGACCCCTTTCCAATTCCAATCCCTCTCTGGAGACAGTTTATTCCTCGAGATGGTTCCAAATCAGGCACGTCTTTCCGAAGACGATAAGACCCCTTTCCAATTCTAATCCCTCTCTCGAGATAGTTGATTCCTCGAGACGGTAAATCTACTTCAATTAGGCACGGCTTTCTGAAGACAATAAGGCCCCTTTACAATTCCAATCCCTCTTTCGAGACAGTTTATTCCTTGAGACGGTCCGGTGCGCTTTTCGAAGAAAATATCTTTCGAAACGGTAAGTCCCTTTAAACCTATCGACCGGGACAAGGCCCCAAGTCCCTTAGATGGTAGAATGGTCCACCTTTGGCGCATGCTAGCCCGCCAATACGGAAATGACCGTTTAGGCACGCTTTTTGAGAAAGTTGATTCCCAGGCGCTAAGTCCCTTTAGCAGCTTCCCGAGATCTGGCAGTCTTAGGAATGATCGCGAACCGTCAGAGTAGCAGAAATACTCGCAAACAGGTCGATATAGGGAATTGCCAACAAACCCCTGTATCACACGACCGTTGTCAGAGTGGCAGAAACACTCAAGACCCTGGTCAACACCAGTGCCTGCTAGCCCATTTCGGTGAAAAATGACCAAACTGCCCCTTGGACCTTTTCTAACACATTTCTCGAGACCATACCTGAGTCTTCAGAATGGTAAGTCTAACCTTCCAAGATTGTCTTAAAAGTCGGCATGATTAGGTGCCTTCTAGTCAGTTTTGGGCCAATTCCGAGACTTTCCGGTCAAGATGACCATTTTGCCCCTAGGCATCCAAACGCCCCGGGGACCACACTTGCTCTGGATATCAAACCGGTAACCTCCCAGGAATACATTTTACAGTATTCTCAACCTTTCTTTATCCTTCTGGATCATTCCGAGTTAGTTCCGGCAAACCCGGTGCGAAATGACCATTTTGCCCCTGGTTAGCCGGTCTCCTTTTCTAACCACACCGGCTCTGGGTATCAAACCGGTAGCTTCCTGAGAATGCTTTTTATAGCATCCTCAACCTTTCTTTATCCTTTCGGATCATTCCGAGTCAGTTCCGGTAAACCTGATGTGAAATGACCGTTTTGCCCCTAGTGGGCCGGTCGCCTTTTCTGACCACACCGGCTCTGGGTATCAAACTGGAAACCTGTGGGAACATTCTGAATAATGTTTCCAAATCTCAAGTCTTCTTCCAGACAGTCCGAGTCTGTCCCAGTAGCTTCCCGATCAGATTGACCGTTTCGCCCCTAACGGCCCTGTCAACCCTTCCGACATATCTTATCCTCATTATCGAAGTCAAAATCCTCCGGAACACTATCTTAAGTGTTCCTGCCCTTTTCTGGCTCTCCGGGTCATTCCCGGCCTCTTCAAATCATTCCTGGACTTTCCGGAGTCACTCCTAGTGAAGCTAGGTTGAAAATTGTATGGTAGTCACTAGTACAGGCCCCCAAATCTAGTCAAAGATACGTTGCTTGCTGACCTTAAACATTTCCTAAATGGCTGTAATGGCGCCAAGCCAAAAAATGGCCTGGCGCCACTCCTAGTGGCACCAGTGTAATTTTTGGCCTGGCACCACTGCAACAGGCGCCAGTGCATTCCTCTCTCTACAAATACAGAGCCTCTTCCAGCATGAAAGAGGTCCGTAAACTCAGTCTAAAAACATCAATATTCGATATACAGAGCTTGAACACTCCCTAAACACTAGCCTCCCTAGGTTTTCCAAACCCTAGCCACCATACACAAACCCTAGCATTCTATACACTCATACACACCCCCATACACTTATACACTAGCCTCCAACCCTCTTTTGAAGACTTGAAGAGCTGCAATCCGAAGTTTGAAGATTGAAGACAACTCTTGAGGATTGAAGACGAAGATCATGACGAAGACCGAAGAGAAGCAAGGCGAGTAAAATAAACAAGACATAAGGTAGGCTTTCGTTTTACATTTTTGCACTCCCCCCTCTCTCTTCTCTCTCCTAACCCACTTGGGTTTTCTCTATTTTAATCCCCCATCTCTTTGCCCCCCCCCCCTTTTCTTTGCATGGTTGAAACAAGGGGACTCCCAGTCCATATGTAGGATTAGACTATCGAAGGGTTACCGTGTCGGAGGCTTTCCTTTAAGCTAACCGGAGACCACGTGGGTTCGGCCCCCCTTGATTATGTGGTGAAGCCTTAACTTTGTATGTTCACGACCCCAAATTTGCATTGTGCATATCATGATCTTGCATCTTCCAAAAATCGTTTTCAAACTTGTTTTCAAAACTTGCATTCAACTTGTTTTCAAAATTGCAACAAAATCTCATTTTCAAAAACATGTTTTCAAAATCACAATCCTAGGGTGATTCTCGCTTTTCCATGGCTAGGATGGCTTTAGGAAAGTGTTACATTTAAAGTGACTTTCATGGTCCATATTTTCAAATCTTGTTATTTTCAAAACCGCTATCCTAAAGTGGTTCTAGCCTTCTTATGGTTAGAATCGCTTTAGGAAAGTGAGACATTTTTATACATTCTAAAAACTCTCTTTTCAAAAATTCCTTTCCTAAAAATCTCTTTTTCAACATACTTTCCTAAAATTCTCCTTTCCAAAGTTGTTTTCAAAAGCTTCATCTAAAAATCTCTTTTTCAAAACTCCCCTTTTCAAATCTTTCTCAAAATGCTCTCTTTTCAAAAATTCATTTTCCTAAAAAACGTTCCCTAGGTTTCCTTCCTAGAAAAACTCTTTCTAAAAACTCTCTCAAAATTTTACTTTTCAAAAATTTCCTTCCTAAAATTCTTTTCAAAATACACTTTCTAAAAAATTCCTCTTTAGAATCTCCCTCCAAAATCTTCGTTTCCGAAAACACACTTTCCAAAAACGCTTTCCAAAACCTATTTTCTACGTCAAAACTATAGCCTTCCAAATCTAGGGTTTCTAAAACTTCCCTTTTCCAAATCCTTGTCAAATCAAATCTTCCTTTTAGAAAACCAAATCAAGTCTTCCTGTTTAGGAAACTAGATCCTATTCTCCATTTTTGGAAACAAAATCAAACCTTCCCTTTTAGAAACAAAATCCAATTCCTTCCTAATCCAAATCTTTCCTAGTTCAAATCCTCCCTAAATCTTCTATTTTCCTAAATCTTAGGTTTCCAAAACTTGATCATAAAAATCTTTTCTAAATTTTAAAACTCAACTTCCACATCTTTCCTAATTCAACCCTTTCCTAACTCTATCTCTTTTCAAATCTAAGTTTTCAAATCTTTCCTAAACTCAACCTTTCCTAATCCCCAAGACTTTCTAAAACTAAAACTCTAAAACTTTTTAAATCTTAAACTTTCTAAATTTCAAATCTTTCTAAATCCAAAGCTTTCTAAACTCAAAACTTTCTTAATTCAAAGCCTCCTTAAGTTGAAACTTTCTTAATTCAAACTTTTTCTAAATGTTTCCTAATTTAAAATCTTTCTAAAATTCTAAGCTTTCCAAATCTAAAACTTTCTTAACTTGAAACTTTCCAGATTATAAACCTTTCTTAAACTAAACTTTTTCTAATTCAAAATATTTCTAAATTCAACACTTTCCTATTTCAAAACCTTTCTTAAAACAAAACTTTCCAATTTCAAAACTTTCCTAAACCGAAAATTTTCCTATTTCAAAAACTTTCCTAATTCGAAAACTTTCCTAAAATGACACTTTCCCATTTCGAAACTTTCTTAATCCGACCTTTCCTAATTCGAAGATTTCCTAAATCCAGTCTTTCCAAATCTTCTAAGTCCAACATTCAAGTCAATTCTTCTTTAAAATCTTTCCAAGTCAAATCCAATCCTTCTGTTCGAAGTCCTTAAGTCTAGGTTTCTCAAAACCGAGTCTTTCAAAATCAAGTCTTTTCAAATCTTCCAATCAAAGTTCAATCTTTCAATCTTCCAATCCAATTTCCAATTCAATCTCTTTCTTCCAATCAACTCTTCTATTTTCAATCGAACTCTTGTTCGAACTACGACGGACCTAATTCCTCCAAAAGGATACGTAGGCAACCCTCATGGGTGCGGTCACAACTTCTTTCAAATTTCAAATTCCTCCACATTTTTTAAATCTCAAATTCCACAATCTTTTCAAATCTCCAATCTATTTTCAAACTTTCAATTTCAAATTTCTATTTCCAAATCTTTATTTCTAATTTTTTAAACTTTCCAATTTCAATTCTATTTTTTCAAATCTCTTCTACAATCAAATCAAATTCTTCTTTTCAAACCTATTTCCAAATCAACTCTCTTTTCTTGCACTTGCATATCATGCATCATGTTAGTTTCTTTTCAAACATTGTTTTTCAAAGTGGATAGGATTGAACATTAGTTAGTTAAAGACTCTCATAAGTAAATCTAGGGTATATTGACATGTAGGTACCGAAAGGGCGGGGTAGGCTGATGGCTTAGTGCGTCTTCCCAACAGGTAACCAACCTCTGAACCTAGAATAACTAATTTCAAAGACCAAAAAGGAGTTATTTTTCAAAAAAAAGGGGCTAAATGTTTTCCAAAGATTGCCAAACAACTTGTTTTCCTAAAAAACCCTCTCTTGAGGAGATATTTTCAAAATCATTTTTCAAAAACCCTAAGTGTAGTCTTTGGATTATTCTTAGTTTTTAGGTGACCTATCTCACCTTAATCAAGTTAGGTGGTGACTCCAAATCTTTTTCAAAAGCCCTTTATTCAAATCCAATTTTCAATTCAAACTTAGTTACACTCATTCTTCTAGGAGGGTGAGTTCTAACGAGAGAGTACAGTGTTTTTTCCACTTGTGTGAGTATTCTTCGAGTGTGAAAAATCTGGGCACGATAGCTGGCAACTCCGCTGGGGATACTTAGAGGGTTAGGCCGTAGTCATGTCTCTTTACCCTTCACCCATGTAGAGTCTTCAATTAACTTGGTTCAATCTTATTCACTTTAAATTTTCAAAATTGTTTTAAAAAAAAATGCATGCATATTATCTTGTATTAAGTTTGCCATCCATATACTAACACTTGTATCTTTGTTTTGTAGGTACCTATGTTGTTTAAATTTTATTAACCGCTATGCATGAATGTGATGAACAGGATGAATGAGAGTTGTTGGGCTTTTTCCTCTACTTTTAAAAAAATCACACACACACTACATGTGCACCTGCATTCTGCATATTTGCATTATTACCCTAATATGTCATATCTAGTTAGAAAGGGAGAACGGTATATTGGTTGTGAGCAAGATGCTGTGTCAGTTTCTTCGTTAGTTTCTTCGTCAGAGTGTTTCCGCCACTTTGACGGCAGTCTCGTTATACAGGGTTTGTTGGCAATTCCCTATATCGACCTGCTTGCGAGTATTTCCGCTACTCTGACGGTTGCGATCTTTGCGAGTACTTCCGCTACTCTAACGATTCGCAATCATTCCTGAGATTGCCTGAACTCGGGAAGCTGCTAAAGGGACTTAGCGCCTGAGAAGTCAACTTTCTCAAAAGGCGTGCTAAAACGAACATTTCAGCATTGACAGGCTAGCAGGGGCCAAAGGTGAACCGTTTTACCATCTAGGGGACTTGGGGTCTCGTTCCGGTCGACAAGTTTAAAGGGACTTACCGTTTGAAGAGACTTTCTTCGAAAAATGTGCCGAATTGGATAGACTTACCGTCTCGAGGAATCAACTTTCTTAAGAGAGGGATTGGAATTGGAATTGGAAAAGAAATTGGAAAGGGGTCTTACCATCTTCAGAAAGACATGCTTGTTAGAATTGGAAAGGGGACTTACCGTCTTCAGAAAGACAAGCCTGTTGGAATTGGAAAGGCGACTTACCGTCTTCGGAAAGACGTGCCTGATTTGGAATTGAAAAGGGGTCTTACCGTCTTCGGAAAGACATGCCTGATTTGGAATTGGACCGAACAATGCCCCTAAGGGCATTTCGGTCATTTTGCCTCTAATTGGGCCTGTTGGGCCCAATTAGAAGCGATGGATAGATGGGATTAGACTTAAAGAGTTGATTTCGATTGGAATACGTCCATATTGACTTGAGTACAAGTCTGGACAGACTGTAGACTACCGAGCGGTAAAAAATGGGGTGCTTACATACATCTCAGAGGAATTCTTCAATTGGATTCCTTGTAGAGATCTGACAATCATTGTGAATCTTCTTCTCAGCAACTTCAATCACATTATCTTAAATTGATCTTTGCATACTTGATGAAGTCTTCAATTTAGCATTTTCAACGTCTTCAACAATCAATTCATCTTCAACTGATCATTGCACATTCGGAAGAAGTCTTCAATCTATCTTGATTGCAAGTCAATCTTCAATGAGTCTTATGCATACTTGATAAGATCTTCATTTGAACACCTTCAATCTCTTCGAATGTAGAACGTTTGTTTGAAGTAGAGATAGGCGTCAATCCTCCGTTTGGTTCATTGCATAGTTCTTGGAATTCATTGCTTAATCTTGAATTGGTTGTGCATTCTCTGTGACATGTATCAGACTTAAAATTGAACTTTAACTCTAAGTTATGAACTTTGTTAATTTGCACACTGTCGCACCCAGATTTTTTGCACTCTAGAAATACACACACAAGTGGGAAAAATATTGTACTCTCTCGTTAGAACTCACCCTCCTAGAAGAATGAGTGCGACTAGGTTTGAATTGAAAATATATTTGAATAAAGGGCTTTTAGAAAACAATTGGAGTAGCTACCTAACTTGATTAAGGTGAGTTTGGTCACCTAAAAACTAAGCATAATCCGAGGATCACCCTTAGGGTTTTTGAAAATGATTTTGAAAATACTACTTCAAGAGAGGGTTTTTAAGAAAACAGGTTGTTTGGCAACCTTTAGAAAACATTTAAGCCCTTTTTGAAAATAAACTCCATTTTGGTATTTGAAAATAGTGATCCTAGGTTTGGAGGTTGGTTACGTGTAGGGAAGACGCACTAAGCCATCACCCTACCCCAGCCTTGCGGTACCTACATTTCTATTTACCCTAAATTCACCTATGAGAGTCTTCAACTAACAAATGTTCAATTCTATCTACTGTAGAAAAATAATGTTTAAAAAGAATGATGCATGATATGCAAGTGTAAGAAAAGAAAGTTGGAAAATAGATTTGGAAAAGAAGAATTAAAGTTTGAAATTGGAAAGAAAATTTAGAAATTGAAATTGAGGATTGAAAATAGATTTTTAGAATTGGAAGTTGAAAATAGAACATAGAATTAAAAATTGGAAAGCAGTTATGGAATTGGAGATTTGAAAAAAAGGTTGTGGAAATAGAAGTTTAAAAAAGGTTGTGACCGCACCCACGAGGGTTGCCTACATATCCTTTTGGAGGAATCAGGTCTGTCGTAGTTCGGACAAGAGTCTGATAGAGAATAGAAGGTATGATTAGAAAAGGAAATTGAATTGGAATTTGGATTGGAAGATTGAAAGATTGAACTTTGATTAAAAGATTTGGAAAGATTGGTTTTAGGAAACCTAAACTTAGGAAAGAGAGGATTTAGAAAGGACTTAAGATTAAGAAAGATTGGACTCGAATGTTAGACTTGGAAGATTGAAGAAAGATTGGATTTAGGAAGGGTTTAAATTAGGAAAGGTTCGATTTAGGAAAGTTTTAAAATAGGAAAGTGTCATTTTTGGAAAGTTTCATTTTAGGAAAGTTTCAATTTAGGAAAGTGTTGGATTAAGAAAGTTTTGAAATGGGAAACATTTCTTTTTAAAAAAGTTTTGAAATTGGAAAGATTTCGTTTTAAGGAAGTTTTAAAAGTAGAATGTTTTGAATTTGGAATGTTTTGAAATAGGGAAGTTTTGAAAGTTGGAAAGTTTAGAATTTAGAAAATTTTAGATTCAGAAACATTTGAAGTTTAGGAAAGTTTTGAAGTTTAGAAAGATTCAAAGTTCGAATTTTAGAAATTCTTGAAATTAGGAAAGGTTTTGATTTTAAGAAGGGTTTGAAAACATAGATTTGGAAAGTTAAGATTTGGAAAATGATGGAATTAAGAAAGGTCTGAAAGCTTAAAATTTAAGGAAAGATTCAAAAGTTTAAGTTTAGGAAACTTTAGGTTTAGGAAAGTACTAGATTAGGAAGGAGTTGAATTAGGAAAGATTTGGGTTTAGAAGGATTGAGATTCCTATTTCCTAAAACAAGGGATTGAATTTTGTTTCTAAAAAGAGATGTTTTGATTTTGTTTTAAAAAACGGAGGATTGGATCTAGTTTTCTAAAGGGGAGATTAGGTTTGGTTTTCTAAAGGGAAGATTGGATTTGACATGAATTTGGAAGGGGAAGTTTTAAAAACCCTAGATTTGGAAGACTATAGTTTTGATGTATAAAATAGGTTTTGGAAATATATATAATTTTGATATAGAAAACAAGAGGTTTTGGAAACCTAGGTTTTGAGGCCAAAATAAGAGATTGGAAATCGTGTTTTTGGGAAGGAAAATTAGGGTTTCCTAATCGATAAGTTCTAGGGTTTGACTTGGGCTCTAAAAAAAGAGATTGTGGAAAGTAAGTTTTTGAAAAGGGAGATTTTTGAAAGAAAATCCTAGAGAGGGGTTTTTAGAAAGTGAATTTGAGAGGAGTTTTGGAAAGAAGACTTTGGAAGAAGCTTTTAGGAAAGAGTTTTTAGGAAAGAGATTTATTGAGAGAGTTTTCTAAGAAGTAAACCTAGGGAGTGTTTTTAGGAAAGGAAATTTGAAGAGAGTGTTTTGAAAAGGAGTTTTGAAAAATAGATTTTTGGAGAAAGCTTTTGAAAACAATTTTGGAAAGGAGATTGGAGAGAGTTTTTAGAAAGTATGTTAGGAAAAGAGATTTTTAGAAAGAAAGATTTGAAAAGAGAGTTTTAGAAAGTATATAAAATATCTCACTTTCCTAAAGTGATCCTGACCATGAGAAGATTAGAACCACCTTAAGACAGTGGCTTTGAAAACAACAAGGATTTTGAAAATATGGACAATATTGGTCACTTTAAATGTAACACTTTCCTAAAGCAACCCTAGCCATGGAAAGGCTAGAATCACCCTAGGATTGTGATTTTGAAAACAAGTTTTGAAAAAGACGATTTTGATGTAAGCTTTTGAAAACGAGTTTGAAAATGAATTTTGGAAGAATGCAAGATCATGATATGCACAATGCAAATTGGGATCGTGAACATATAAGGTTAAGGCTTTACCACATAATCAAGGGGGCCGAACCCACGTGGTTTCTGGTTAGACTAAAAGAAAGCCCCCAACACGATGACTCTCCAATAGCCTAATCCTACAGATGGACTGGGAATTCCCTTATTTCAAGCATGCAAGAAGGGGGAGAAGAAGATGGGGGATTAAAATAGAAGAACACCCAACTGGGTTCAGAGGGAGAAGAGAGGGGGAAGATGCGTAAACGTAAATAAGAAGCCTACCTTGTGTCTTCTTTTATTTTGCTTAGCTTTGCGCGCTTTGCTTTGCTTGTCTTGCTTCGGTCTTCACTTCAATCTTTAAGAGTTTGTCTTCAAATATCAAGGCTTCAGATCGCAGCACTTCAAGTCGTCAAAGGAGGCTTTGAAGGCTAGTGTATGAGTGTATAGAAGTGTATGTGAGTGTATAGGAGGCTAGGGTTTATGTATGGATGCTAGGGTTTGGAAAACCTAAAGAGACTAGGGTTTAGAGAGGCTACGAGCTTTGTATGTCGAATAATAGGGTTTTTAGACTAAGTTGGCGGACCTCTTTTATGCTGGAGGAGGCTCTGTATTTATAGCCAAAGGAATGACCTGGCACTTGTTGTAGTGGCGCTAGGCCACAAATGCTTCTAGCGCCATTAGGAATGGTGCCAGGCTAAATATTGGCTTGGCGCCACTACTAGTGGTGCCGGCTAGTTAGGAAAGTTTTAAGGTCGGCAAGCAACGTATCTTGAGAAGATTTGGGCACCTGCACCAGTGACTACCATACAATTTTTCGCCTAGCTTCACTAGAAGTGACTCCGAAAGGTTCGGGAAGCATTTAAGGAGCTGGGAATGGCCCGGAAGGTCGGAAAGGGACAGGAACCCTTAAAACAGTGTCCCAGAGGTAGTATACTTGAAAAAGGATGACAAGATTTGTCGAAAAGGTTGACCGAGCCTTTAGGGGCAAAATGGTCAACTAGATCAGAAAGCTGCCTGGACGGACTCAGAATGTCCCGAAAGAAGACTTGAGATTTGGAAACATTATTTAGAATGTTCCCAAAGGTTACCGGTTTGATACCCAGAGCCGGTGTGGCTAGAAAAAGGCGACCGAACCACCAGGGGTAAAACGGTCATTTTACACTGGGTTTACCGGAATTCATTCGGAATGACCCGGAAAGATAAAGGATGGTTGGAAATACTATAAAAAGCATTCTCGGGAGGTTACCAATTTGTTGACTTGTGTTGACCTGGGTTTTGAGTGTTTCCGCCACTCTGACGATGGTCTCGTGATACAGGGGTTTGTCGGCAATTCCCTATATCGACCTGTTTGTGAGTATTTCGGCTACTCTGACAGTTGTGATGTTTACGAGTATTTCCGCTACTTTGACGGTTCATGATCATTCCCGAGACTGCCTGATCTCGGGAAGTTGCTAAAGGGACTTAATGCCTGAGAAGACAACTTTCTCGAAAGGCGTGCCAAAATGGACATTTTGCATTGGCGGGTTAGCAGGCGCCAAAGGTGGACCATTCTACCATCTAGGGGACTTGGGGTCTCGTCCCGGCCGACAGGTTTAAAGGGGACTTACTATCTTCGTAAAGACGTGCCTATTTGAAATGGAAAGGGGTCTTATCATATTCGGAAATATGTGCCTGATTTGGAATATGGAAAGGGGACTTACCGTCTTTGGAAAGACGCGCCTGGTTTGGAATATGGAAATGAGACTTACCGTCTTTGGAAAGACGTGCCTGATTTGGAATTGGACCGAACGATACCCCTAAGGGCATTTCGGTCATTTTGCCTCTACTTGGGCCTAGTGGCCCGCAAAACGATGGATAGATGGGATTAGACTTAGAGAGTTAATTTCGATTGGAATAAGTCCATATTGACTTAAGTACAAGTCTGGACGGACCGTAGACTGCCGAGCGGTCAAAAATGGGGTGCTTACAGACACTAAGTAGATTCATTAGTAAAATAAGACAAGGTTTAGTTATCATCAAAATCAACATGGGAATCAACCTTGAGTCAACAATCTCCCCCTTTTTTATGATGACAAAAGCTTTACAAAATAAGTTCATATAAGATTAAATGAAATGAACAAAGTTAAATATCATAGCAGTAAAGAAACTCCCCATTTGTTTCCTAATTAAGCAAATGATGCTTAGAGGATAAAAACTTTTCAAAAACAATTTTCAGGGAGTTTTTGTCCGGTAATTAAAAAATATTTTGAGGGAAATAAATCATGATGATTTCCTTGAGAACATGCTTGACATTTATCAGGTAATAAGCAATTCATTTTATTTCCTTTTCATTTAATGCCAATTCGTTAAACAATTTATGTTCATTTTAGTAATTCTCCATTTCTTGTTCCCAATTCTACCAAATTCTCAATTTATCAATTTTGCTCCAATACTTCCAATACTTCTCCCCCTTTTTAACTTAGACACAATTTATCTTGTTCAATACAATTTTCCTCCAAACAATACTACTTCTGAGTTATCATATCATGTCTAATTTTGCTAATACTTCTCCCCCTTTTTGTCAATACATCAAAAAGAGAATGAGAATGATATCAATAAATGAGAATGATAAACAGGTACAATAGCAAAAAAAAAAATTTAAAAGTAGAATAGATTGTATAAATAGAGAATCAATCAAACAAGCAAGTTATCAGAGCATTCACATTTGATACCAGAACAGAATTAGCTTTCATTGATTAAACCATTGAGATTACAAAGAGTGATACAGTTAATGTTCACAAAAAGTATGCCAAATATAATCAAAACAATCAGTCAAAACAAAAGAGATATTACAACAGGGCCATGAGGAAAACAAATATGATAAGGTAAGAGGAAATATGAGGTGAGGAGAAGTCATAGAGGTAAGGATAAATAGGATGAGGAGAGGAGAGTCTAGTGAGCTTCAGATTCAGTGGTTGAAGAGTCCTCTTCTTTAGCTTCTTCCCTTTCTTGTGTTTCCTCCTCATTGTCTTCTTCATTAACTTCTTCCTTTTCTTCTTCTTCTAAATTTTTCCTTTGGCATTTCTTAACAATTGTACTTCCTTTTTGAGTTCTCTCATCTTTCTTTTGATAATCATCACTCGTGTAGTTGCAATATCTGCATTGTTATTCAATTTATCTAGGGATTCCATAACTTGAATTATAAAAGTACTCAAATATCTTATACTTTCTTGTGATTCAAAACTCAAAATTCTTCTTGTGCTTCTCTACTTGGAAGTGCTCCCAGATGGAGCCTTTTCTTTCGAAGAACTTTCTCCTCCAGTTTTCTTTGAAGTCCATTTGTCATTCTTTCGCATGTACCCCATTCTTTTGAGTGTTCTCTCATTGTATTCGTCACTAATGGCCTTGGGGATTATTTTCTTCTCATTCTTCAAATCAATATCAAAATGCTTGAAAACTTTTGTCAAGAAAATTTCATATGGCAAAGTGATTTTGGAGACGGTAGCCTTATATATGATCCAAGATAAACAGAGGCAAATCGATTCTTGAATCAGTTATGTATGCCCATAGGAAGAACAACTCCTTTTCCGAAACATAATCATATTTCCCAGTTTTGGGAGTAAATATAGT
>CM065386.1:26760000-26762500 GCA_033060915.1 Euryodendron excelsum
GCTTCATGTTTCTTTTCACCTCTCCATTTCTTTTTTATGAATCTTCTAAATTTCCGAGTGATGAGAGCAATTTCATCTTCATTCTCATCACTTTCAGATTCATCATCTTGACAGGTGGATTGGAATGCAACTACCCTTTTCTTCTTTTCTTCATTCTCTTGGGAATGTTGTTTTTGTGTGAGCTCATATGTCATTAGAGAGCCCAAGAGTTCTTCCAGTGGCAGGGTGTTGAGGTCCTTAGCTTCTTGGATTGTTGTGATCTTAGCCTCCTAAGCTTTTGGTAACGACCTTAGTATCTTCTTCACATGCTCATTGTTAGGATACACCTTTCTAAGAGATTTTAAACTATTAATAATATCGGTGAACCTAGTAAACATTTCAGTGATGGATTCTTTAGGTTTCATTTTGAACAATTCATAGCTATGTACCAATATATTGATTTTAGATTCTTTAACTTGATTGGTACCTTCATGTGTGACTTCTAATCTATCCCATATTTCCTTAGCTGATTCACAAGTGGAAATACGATTAAATTTATTTGGATCAAGTGCACAATACAAAATATTCATAGCTTTAGCATTTGATTGTAGCATTTTCAGATCATCTTCATCCCATTCAGATTCTGGTTTAGGGACAACTATTTGTTTTATTCTGGAAGTAGAAGTTTTAGGACCATTTACAATAAATCTCTATAGTTCATAATCTACCGATTGAATGTAGATTCTCATTCTATTTTTTCAATAATTGTAATTGGTGCCATTGAACATAGGTGGTCTATTTGTGGATTGACCCTCACCAAGAGAACTTCCAAAATTGGTTGCCATGGATCTATTCCTAGGATGTTAAGCCTTAAGAACAGGAATATTAGCTCTGATACCAATTGTTGGCCCAAGAGGTAACACAAGAGGGGGGTGAATTGGGTTTTTCGAAGATAGATAACAATTAAGATTAATTAAAATTAATCTAACCAATGTAACAGTGATCAATTTATATGCAATGCGATATAATCAGAAGAAGGAAAGAAAACAGAGTATAAGAAAGAACACAGATTTACCGAGGTTCAACCACAAACCGTGGTCTACATCCTCACCCTAAGACCTCATTGAAGTCTTCTTCTACTATGTAATCACCAATTACAAATGGGCTACTGATCGACAAAGTACTCAGCTCACTATACACAAGAACTCCTCACCGTGTTCTTCAATCTCCAAGTGGTTTTGTTCAAGCTCTACTCAAATTTACAAGAGTTTTTCTTTTTCAAGAGAATGCTCAAACTCTCCCTTACAGGTGTGTAAAAGTATACAAGTAACTAACACACTCTAGCAAGAGTAGATTTTACAATCAGAGCTCACAGATGAAAACAGGAAGAATATTCAGGGTTTTCAGTGAATCAGTTAGTTTGATCTTGTTTTTGCCTCTCATCCCCTGTATAAATGTAGCTAGAAGTTTGTATATAAACCCATGTATTGATTCCATCCGTTAGAGATTGTTAGGCTTCATTAATGCAAGTCCAGTCCATTACAACGTTAGGAAAACTAGCCGTTATATCCAAGGAGTCGGCTCTAGGATTATAGAGTCGACACTTTCTGCTTCTGCATTTACCAGATATTGTTCACTGACAACATGAGTCTGCTCTTCATAACAATGATTCGGTTCCTTATTTATTCTGTCTTCACATTTTTGGCTTCTACTGTCATGAGGCGGCTCTTCATCTTCAGGAGTCCGCTCTTTGTTCATTTGATCTTTAGTCTTTTACTTCTATTGTCATGAGGCGACTCTTCATCTTCATGAGTCCGCTCATTGATCATGTTATCTTCAAGCCTTTACATCTGTCTCAATGAGGCGACTCTTTATTTCAATGAGTCCACTCATTGTCTACACTGTCTCCAGGCTTTTTGCTTCTGTGTTCATAAGATGACTCTTCATTTTCATGAGTCCGCTTATTGATCATTTTGTCTTTAGGCCTTTTGCTTCTGTGATCAAGAGGTGACTCCTTATTTCCATGAGTCCGCTCATTATCCAGAAATTTATTTTCTGACTTCTAACGATCCAGCTCATCTCAGTACTAGTATAAGATCTTCAAAGAGTATTTCTTTAGGGTATGTTGATCAATCAAATCTCTTTAACTCATCAGAGTTAACTTCTATTCAATTTGGATTGAATCAATCATTTGACATTCATCTTCTCTTGACTCTCAAACAATCATAGCTTCATTAGATCAATGTTGATCTTATCTTCTTCATTTGCAAAGCTTCTTCTATCATTGTAGAACACTCTCTTTCAATGCCAAGCTTTCTCAATATGTAGAGCTTCACAATGCTTCATTTCTGATTTCTTCTCTTTGCTAGCAATTCTTCTTTCTTCTTTAAAATCACTTCGATGAGACTTTTGCAAGCTTGATGAAATCTCTTCATACATATTGTCTTCATTGATTCCTTACATCTCAGAAGAATTCTTCACTTGGATTCCATGTATAATCAGACAATCATTGTGAATCTTC
>CM065386.1:26770000-26982500 GCA_033060915.1 Euryodendron excelsum
GAGGTCGTCAATGGATGGTGAAGGTCATGGTGGTTGAGCCATGGTGGTCTGCTTTTCCATTGTCACTCTCTTGCATATACCTATATACTTTGGAGTTTGTATTGCCGCTAGAAAAGGTGTGGTGTGGGGTCAAACTCTAATTTAATAGGATCAGATGGTTTTTCTCTTTAAGAAAATTATAACAAAGTTTTTTTTAATAGTTAGATAACAGGTAGCAATGCAACAATAGAGAACTTTAGGGCACTGTTTTTTAATGATTAATTAATTAATTAATTAATTTTTTTATTAGGTTTAAGAATTAAAATTAAAATGGGCTATGTTAGGTAATTGAAAAAGGTGGGCTGGCCAACATTGAGTTAGGCTAAACTTAGATATTAAAAATTTTTAAACATTAAAAATAGAAGTTGGGCTACGGTCCCCTAGACTATAGGCCAGGTAAGCCTCCTCGGTCCTCTGCCCTTGTTTAGAGGTAACATACTTGAGCGAATTTTATGAGGAATTGCCATATGTAATTTTGAAAAATCTAGGATGTGCTTTGAGAAGCTAAATGTGGCATGCACGCTAAGGGTTTTAAAGAACTTCAAAACGTATGAACCTGCTCTAACTCGAAGAAAAGGCTTGAAGCCTCTTGTTGTCTGTTTAGCACCCTTTGAACACATCACTGCAAGTATGTGATTGTCTTAACAGTTTCCGAAACCTATATGAACTATCAAAAGTAAATATGTGTGGCTCAAGCATTGAAGAATGGTGTATGAGGATTCAGCAAGAACACTTAGGTCCATAGGTTGAGGATCAAGAAGGTGTTTTGTAAGTTTTGTTCAATTGTTCCATTGATTTGATTGCAGAGTTGAGTCGGACCAGGAGTTCGTTCAGTAGTTTTTTTCTGGTTGGGTTTCCACGTAAAAATGACAATGACGTATTATGCTTTTTAGTTCCTTGATTATTGGGCATTTTGTTATAATTGCACTAGATTGAACTCTAGGTAAGATTGAAATAATCTGGACTGAACCATTGCACATCCCTGCCTATGGAGTTTTCAAATGGCTTTCAGTTGCTTTTGACCTCAATTGCTTATGCACGAGTCATCTACAGTTATAGGACTATACTACGTATATATATTAACAAGTCATGAGTTCAAGGAAGAAAGTTGACATGTATTTCATATTAAACATGACCACGATTGATTTTACATTAGCCCAATGCAGGAAATACAGAGCTTTGCAGCTATGAACAATCAAAAGCTGCAAAAAAACCAGAATTAACAACGCAATACCTATTATTTAACATAAGGACTGTCTTCGAATTTTGAACTTCATGCAGTGGGGTATGAAGCCATCATTGCAATGCCACATAGGCCTTTCTTTGCATCAATATCTCTTTGCATGCATATGTACCCTTCTTCACCCCAGCTTGTGCCCCATGAGCTCTTTACCAGCCAATACGTGGTCCCATCATCACTAGTTCCGTAGCCTACAGCAGTAACACCATGGTCAAGTTCAGTGCCACAGGCTCCTGTAAAAACACCGCTTGAGTAGAATTGAAAGTCGGATTCTCCAGCATCAACGGGTACAGAGACTGGTTGATAAGCAACAGCCTTCACCAATGCACTCTCACTATTGGTGGGCACATCTTCATATCCAGTTATCTTGGCTGCATGATTTGCTGCTATGTTTTTGTTACGAGTGCCATCAGTTCCCTGGTATGGGTAGTCTGATTCAGTGGTGAGGCCTTTGTTTTGTACGATGAATTTAAATGCATCGTCCATGAGACCACCTTCGCAGCCTTGATCATCAGTAGCCTTGTCACAGTCAACTAGCTCTTACTCGGATAGGGAGATTAACTTACCAGTCGTTAATTGGTTAATTCCTTCTGTGGCTGCCACAGCGGAAAATGCCCAACAGCATCCTATATTTTGACAATAGATAAAAGAGTCAGAAAATATCAAATCTTAGTCTTTTTTTTATTTTTCTATGATGGAAAAAATTATTACTTAATTGGTGTTACAGCGCCTTTCTTTCTCCAGTCCATGGTAGACGGGACTGCAGTCACATTCTCATATTTAAAGGAGGGTGTTGCTGTGGAGCAGACATGGCTCTTGAATCTGTTGCGTAGTTTGAACTCTTCATTTGTAAGGTCTGCAAGTTGATTGACCCCAAGCTTGTAAGCCTTGTTTGCTACTTTATTGAAAGATTCTATATGTTCCACATTGTCCTTGAAAATCTTGAATCGTGTCTCCTCCTCTTCGGTATCTTTGTATTCACGTGCATAACGAGCCATCCATTGCTTATGCCTCTCATACATAGATACCTCTTGGAGAGAGCGAGATGTAGCATGAGAAGCGAAAGATCCCAAAATGAATAGAAAAGCCAAGCAGATGCATTGGCACTGGTTTGTGGAAGCCATGGAACTACTTGCAGGCAGGATCAATGGATTAAATGAGTTTGCAGGCACTGACTCCAATATGGTATTGGTTAGCTTTATATGGAATAGAAATTTTCCTGACTTCATACTAATGTTTGATTTCGTTGGGAAATCATTGCTTTACTACGTGCCTGATAAAATGCTCTGAATTGGGCATGTCTGATTAGATAATAGACAATGATCTTTTATATTTGTCTCTTCTTTACTTATACATATTGGTGTATTTAGGTTATTGGTGGTGCTAAATTAATTTTGTTTAGTCAGGGATTAAGACCTTTCCTTTTGGACTAAATGCTTTAACCGTGCTGTTTTATTTATCATGATAAAGAATTCAACAAAGATGCAACATTGAATGATCAATTAACAAATTCCACAGTAGGAATTGTATTTTATTTATTTTTTAACTTTATAGGATATGAAAAAATGTCTTAAGAAGCTTAAGTGAGAAAGCTGTTTGTGCTTTGATTAAATGACACACAACGGAAAGATTAATAAGTAGTTATCATGGGGCGGCTAGAGCCAGATGAGCAACAAAAAACTACAATAAAATAGGCCTAATTTATTTATAAGCCAAAAGTAGATAATTAGACAAATTTGGACTCCCTGTAGATGTTTAATCACATTAATAGTTCCATCGCCAGTAATGTTCATTCCTAAATCAGTAATACTTACATTGTAAGTGGCAGTAACAATCACAATGACAGTTACATTTATAGTTCCGTTTGTGGGAATATTTGTGACTTTATCGTAGCTGCTATTCTTCCTGCTATTTGTTCATCAAGATGCCCATATAGGGATTGTGGTTATTGTGTAATCGACTTGATTCTGGCAGTTCTGGCAACAAACTTGCACTAATGTATGCAAGGCTCACAACCCTATTAATACGCTATGTTAGGAAAATTGACTCATTTTGTGTCATGTAAATGGAGAGCTAAAATATATCTATGTCTTGTGTGAGTCTTGAGTATATTGCACATATTGTAATGACCTTAGATGTTAGGAATTTGCATCCAATAAAGTCTCAAGAGAAGAATCAACAAGAAGTAGATGAATTTTGAGAAGATGGGTCTCGAGCAAATCTCATTGAATCTGCCTCTACATATCAGTTCAATTGTAGCTAGTTTTTGGCCAAGATTTTGTTCGAATTGGAAAAGGCTCATTAGAGGAAAAGCTGTAGATCTCGAGTCTTCTTTCCAGAGAACTTTGAATTGTATCAATCTGACATCTGAGTAAAACGTTACAGCTAAAATACTAAAGCCGGCCAGTGATAGCCAGTGCAGCCCACTGTCAGGCAAACTCCATCCAGCTAGAGCGTGGTCCAGCTCCTCTAGCACAAAAATTCCTCTAGTGAAGCCCACTCTCAGGCAGATTCCACCTCACTAGAGTGGGGTCCTGATTGGTTCAGCAAGTGTTTTCCGACAAAGTGAACCCCACTTCCATGTTTTGCGCTAGTGCAATGCTTTTTTCAAGAATGTGGTGACAAAGTGCTAGATTGTATGAAGGAATCATGGTAGAAGGTTTTATAGCAGCTATGCATGAATCTTGTGCTTTCAAAAAGAGATGTCCTTTTTCTTTTTTGAGAAAATTTGAAGAACATCATGAATTTCTTAAAGGATCTTCAAGTGCAGCTCATGTTGGTGGAAGTTGAGTGAACTGGTGGTGAGAGAAGGGGCTTGAGGTAACCAAGACATATTTATCTCTCTCTATCTCTCTCTCTCTCTTGTTGAGTGCACATACAAGAAAGAAGAGTATTCATTATACAATAATAGTGAGTGCTTTCTAGATTTGCCCACCAGGTGTTTGAGAAAAGTTCTGAGAAGACTCCACTCTTCTTTATCCCTCCATTTTCAAAAGAGACTAGTGTGGCTTGATGGAATTCAAGTCATTGGTGATTCATTAAGGATTTGATGAGGTTCCAAGTGCTCGTGAATATGTTCATGGATTCAAAGGAGTACAAGGTGTAGATGCAAGTCAAGTGTTGAGGATTCAACAAGTGTAATGATTGTAAAACATTCTTGTATCATTGTTCATACTATAGTGCTTGGTTGGAGCTGGGCTAGGCCCCATGGTTTTCTCTCAGAAGGTTTTCCACGCAAAAATTACTTTGTGTCTTGTTTTTGCTTGTGTTGTTGTGTGTATTTCGATTTAGTTTCTCTATTGCTTGCACTTGCATAAAAAAAAGTAGAGACCTATTTCCCCCCCCCCCCACCCCCCCCCCCCCCCTCTAGGTCCACATTGGATGCATTAAGCCTTCTTGCAAGAACACTTGTTTTCTCACGCTAATTGTACTAGAATGGCTTTGGTACAAATGATAAAAATGGCAATTTTTTAAGTCTGAAAGGAAAGTTCGTGACTAAAAAAGATGAAGGCCTGAAGTCTCTTGTTGTGTCATTAGCACCCTTTGAATATTTTACTGCAAGTGTGTATGGTTGTCTTAGCTGTTTCTGAAAACCATGTGAACTAAGGAGTTGATACGTGGTGGCTCAAGCACAGAAGAATTGTGTATAAGGATTCAACAAGAACAATTAGGTCCATAGGTTAAGGATTCAATGAATTGGTTTGTAAGTTGTCTTCAGTTGTTTAATTGATTTTAGTGTAGAGTTTTGTACTAAATAAAAGTGGTCTCATAGCTTTTTCCTGTTGGGTTTCCAAGTAAGAGTTACGTATTGTGGTTTGTAGTTTCTTGATTAGATTTTGTTTTAAATGCATTAGGTTCATAAGGAAAAATCTCATTTTTACCCTCTTTATTTTATATATATTTATTTTTGCCCTCGTAGTTTCAGCACTGCTCAATATTGCCCATTCTCTCTCACTTATGTCAAATTCAAAAAGCAAAAACCATTTCATACTTTTTTCTAGTCTACCTTCTGCGAATGCTAATTACACTTTAAAAGTGTAATCATTAGCCTCTAAATAGTTATTTGTTAGCTGTAGATTAGTAGTATTACTTCATTTTTAGTTTTTTTATGATCCTAACTCTATTTTGTGATTGATATGTAGGTTCAAAGCTTAAAAAGATCAAAATGGAGAGTCAGAGGGCAAAAAGGTCATTTAACCATTTGCACGGCGGCCCAGACTAGGTGCACACTTCTCAAACCATGCACATGATCCCTAAGGGCGTGTACATGCTTGTGTAGGTACAAAGCCCATAATTGAGCACTTATAGAAGCGTTTGAAATTACTGAGGCTCGATTTCACCATCTGAAGAGCCGTTCAAAGTGTGTGCTGATTGTGCGCACGGTCTGCGGTGTCTCTGTTTTAATTCTCAGCTTATAAGTCGGTTTTGAAAGCACATTTGGGGATCAAAGTATTTTTATAAATAGTTTTTACATTTTTTTGCTTTTAAAAAGTAGTTTTACACATTTTAATAGCTTGGTATACTTTGTAATTGCACTCTAATTCCATTTCAATTCCATTTCTAGTTGTAATTCCATTTGTTTTCATCTTTAATTCTTCAATTCACTCATGAATTCAAGTAGATAAGTATCCAATTGGGTCCAATTGTGAAGGTCATCCAAGGATTTCAAAATTTTTATGAAGGTATCTCATGAATTCATTGCGTAATCTTTCTAGATTCTTAATTCTATGCAATTGATTGTTGGATATATTAGAACACTTTGATTATTGACTATGTTTGGAGTTTTCAATCCATAATTTAGCAATTGTGGGGTGAAATCATCCAAATCTGTGGCATTAATCTAAGATCCTCAATAAGATCTCAATTTTAGCATCAATTGTTATAGGATACTTGTTTATCAAAAGCTAAACCTTTCGAGTTGAATCCTCTTGATTGTTGGATACAATTCGAGTTATTGATTTCCTAGATTCTCTTGGAAGAATTGGGTGATTGGAAAAAATTCGATCCAATTTCTTTTACAAACAAAGTAAATTCTCATTTGCATCATCAATTAATATAAGCACCATTCTCAAAACCATTGGATTTTTTATTTACTTTTTATAGAAGAACTTCAATTGCTTGTAATCAATTAGAGTTTACTATATGCTTGTCAAGCCTATGGTCTATACTTGACCCCAATCCTCGACAAGAAAATACAATATCGGATATCCATTAGATTAAACTACTTTGCCACTGTGCTCTTTTGAAAACACCTTTGGAGGTGAATCAAATGCCTAAAAAAGTTGGAATTAAGAAAGTGGGAAAACAATTCTATCATTTTCATGGTACCAATCTTCTCTAATTACTATGTTTCTTTTTCTTTTTTCCCTAGTGTTTGTATATGAACCCAAATTGCACTTTGAACTTTATTTATTTATTATTATTGACATTAAATGGCTTTACAAACTCATAATTTATTTTTGTATAACCTATTGTGTTCCTAGTAAATAGGAGTTTTAAATATTTTAATAATGAAGTCAATATTAGGAATGCAAAGTGATAACAATTGTATCTCGATCATTGGATAAAAAAAGACTAGGTTTTTTTTTTTTTAAGACTAAAGTTTTTCTTTATATTTCTTTGTTAAAGGCCATAACTTGAATTAACTAAAACAAAACACTAGGAGAACATAGCATTGAAATCAATTAGAAAATATAGGAGCTATAACAAGTGGCATAAGTGCACATTAGAAAAAATGTATAAAATGGTTTTTTTTTTTAGAATAAGGGCATAAACAAGAGAGAAGAGGCAATAGTGAGGAGTGCTGAAACTATGATGACACGAAATAAATATACACAAAACAAAGAGGGCAAAAATAAGGTTTTTCCCTTGAAGTAATCTGGACTGAACCATTGCACATCCCTGCGCATGGAGTTTTCAAATGGCTTTGAGATGCTTTGGACCTCAATTGCTTAATTACTTAGGGCACGAGTCATCTAGTGATATAGGACCGCTATATCTATATCTATATCTATATATATATATATAACTAAATCGCCAGCTTTCACTATTTTTTGAAACTTTTTATGGATATTTATTCGATTCTAAGTTGTAAATATAGTGTATTGTCGCCACCAAATTTATTAACATATACATTTGCCCGCACTAAATTTATTATCCTATAGCAAAATGAAAAAAAAACTTACTAAACACCTCTATTTTTTAAACCGAATTTCACTAATCTCTTATTATTTAGCCAAATAAACAACACAAATACAACCTTCCCATATTTTATTTGTCTATTCTAGAAAAAGTTTCAAATTACCAAACTTCAACGTTTTTATTCTATCTATCAATGCTTTATGAGTTGTGACCCAAACCCCCAAACCATAAAGAGGACTTTTTTGGGCTAAGTAAATTGTGAAGTATAGGTTTTGTAACCGAATGGGTGATCACTGGATGATTGTATATATTGAAAATGAGATTTTCAATAGCATGCCAAACGAGGAGACTATCTTGCATCATTTTAAAACTATGAAAAGCCGTAGAGACCATTTGTAAATCAAAATTTTGAAAAAATTATAGAGCCATTTTTTGATTTTATAGGTGATCATAATATTGTTGAGAGATATAATATTTTGTATATTGCCTATGTACAGAGCCGAGGCCCTTTTTTTATTTTATTTTTTTATGTGTCTTTAATACAATTATCTCTTTACATATCAAAGAAAATGAATTGTCTAGAAAACAATTGCACGTCTGATTCTATGTAAGTTATGCCCCACTCAAAAAAAATTCTAGATCTGCCCATATATATTAACAAGTTAGTTCAAGGAAACAGAATCGATATGTTTTTCATATTAATCACAACCACGATTAATTTTACAGTGATGCAAAGCAGGAAATACAAAGTTTTACAGCTGTGAACAATCAAGAGCTGCAAAAAACCAGAATTAACAAGCAATACATATTATTTTACATAAGGAGGGTCTTCGATTTATGAACTTCATGCAGTGGGATATGAAGCCATCATCGCAATGCCACATAGGCCTTCCTTTGCATCAATATCTCTCTGCATGCGTATGTACCCTTCTTCGCCCCAGCTTGTGCCCCATGAGTTCTTTACCAACCAATACTTGGTCCCATCATCGCTAGCTCCATAACCAACAGCAGTAACACCATGGTCAAGCTCAGTGCCACAGGCTCCTGTAAAAACACCGCTTGAGTAGAATTGAAAGTCAGATTCTCCAGCATCAATTGCTACAGAGACTGGTTGATTAGCAACAGCCTTCAACAATGCACTCTCACTATTGGTGGGCACATCTTCATATCCAGTTATTTTGGCCGCATGGTTTGCTGCTTCGTTTTTGTTGCAAGTGCCATCAGTTCCCTGGTATGGGTAATTTGATTCAGTGGTGAGTCCTTTGTTTTGTTCAATGAATTTGAAGGCATCGTCCATCAGACCGCCCTCGCAGCCTTGATCTTCAGTAGCCTTGTCACAGTCAACTAGCTCTTGCTCAGATAGAGAGATTAGCTTACCAGTTGTTAATTGGTTAATTCCTTCCATGGCTGCCACAGCAGAAAATGCCCAACAACATCCTGTATTTTGAAAATATATAAATAGCAACTCTTATATCTTTTTTTTTTTTTTTAGTGATGGAAAAAATAATTACTTACCACATTGGCCTTGGTCCTTAATAGGTGTTACAGCACCTTTCTTCCTCCAGTCCATGGTAGATGGCACTGCAGTCACATTTTCATATTTAAAGGAGGTTGTTGCTGTGGAGCAGACATGGCTCTTGAATCTATTGCGCTGTCTGAACTCTTCATTTGTAAGATCTGCAAATTGATTGACGCCCAGCTTGTAAGGCTTGTTTGAGGCTTTATTAAAGGAATCTATATGTTCGACGTTGGCCTTGAATATATTGTAACGTTTCTCCTTCTCAGCAGTATCCTTGTACACACGCTCATAACGAATAATCCATTGCTCATGCCTCTCATACAGTGATGCCTCTTGAAGAGAACGAGGTGCTGCCTGAGAGGCCAAAGTTCCCAATATGAATAGAAAAGCCAGGCATATGCATTGGTACTGGTGTTTTGAATCCATGGTTTTGCTAACAACTAGTACTGGTAGACTGTGGGTTGGGAAGTACACTGGTCTGTGCATTGCTCTTGGGGTTTATATAGGAATAGAATTTTGTCACAATGCATACTATTCTTAGATTTTGGTTTAAAAACTGCTGCTCTATGCGGGCCTTACTAAAATGTTCTGATTTGGACTCTCCAGATTAGTTATGTTGCTTGATGGGTGAAGTAATAAATCATCTACTGATTTAGCAAGGTGTTTCATCTTTTACTTTTCGGTTTATTTATATGCTTTCAACGTGCCGTTTCATTCATCAATGAGAAAGAATTCACCTTACATACAATACCGAATAATCATAACTACTATTTGCTCATTAGATAGTTGTTTAGCTTTTATTATGATATGACAAATATAATATAAGAATCTTGGAAGTGAAAGCTGGCTTTGGATTGATGATATGGAATGTTAAGTGTAACACATTGGTTGTCTTTTACTAGCTACTGTAGGTACATGAGCAGAATATTGATGATTATGACAAATGAGGTTCATTAAGTGAAAAAAAATAATGTCAAGAGGGTATTGTTGTATAAACATAATTTATATGCAACATTTTAATATAAAATGACATGGTTTATTTACATGCATTCTTTGGAAAACAAAAGCCCGTACCGCATGTCAATTGTCAAAATACCACTACCACATCATTTTGTATAAGTTCTTTGTACAAAAATTCTTTATGTTTAATTAAGAAGGAACTACCTATTGGAATTTGATTTACCAGAATATTGGCGCATTTGACTTCCTAGAGGTGATATACATAGCTTTTATGTATGGCCTCACCAGCGATTTCTTTTCAATTGATACGCCTTGCAATTTGTTCAACGTTCATTTGTTAAATGATAAATGGGAAATTTGAGTGATATCATCTCAGACAATTTGCCTTCACATTTATCATAATATGTCAATTTTAGTGGTATTAATTTAAAATATTTACGGATAGTCTTGTTCTTGTCCCATATATAACTGTTGGAATATATAGCGGAAAAATCAAATTTAGAAATTCGGGCTTATGTTTATTGACAGCATTGCTTAGCTACCTACCTGCTAAAATGTTCTGATTTGACCCTTCCAATTGACCATTTTACTAATATGGTTTCCTTTTAAGTAATTTTCATTATCGTCTCGTTAGATGCATACTCACTGTATTCCAATACTGAAATGCTAAAGTTTCTGTTGTTTAGTAGAGCTTTGTTCGTTTTCTTTTGGATATTCAAATGCTCCATAAAACAATTTCCTTCGACAACGTGAATAATTTTACTGGATACACATGATCTAGCAGTTCATTACAACAAATTTTCCTGACATGACAAATACTAAAAGAGCTACAATTAATGCTAGACCAGGATTAATTGACGCGGAACAAAATTATGATACATAATTCTTCTTTTGCAAAATAGATAGATGAGCAGGCTCTCGGGGGTCATCCGACTTGGTTTGCTCCCTAGTGAATCCCCACACGGTTGATGAGGATTCATATCCGCTGACTAACCTTGTGTGTGAGGATGGGGCTCTTTAACACACTCAGGATTTTATCCTCCAGTGGTGGGTCCAAAGAGTGCCTTGGAGGGGTTCCTCGTCACCCAAAAGAAAAACATTAGCAGAAGAGTGCCTAAATGGGAAGCATGGTACATAAAATTAGCAAACAATGCCCCATTGGCTCCTAAATTTATTTTTACAACCAGATTAAATGATTTGCCGTAAATTAATCACCCATAATTATTGATATCTTAGGAGTGCCTTGAATGCTTGGGTAATTCTAGGATGTTGAAAATTGTAATTCAATATTTTCCAGACTGTAATTATGTTGAGTGAAAATATTATCACTTAGAGAAGTATAGAGTTGTATTGGGATATGAAGTGTCATCTAGTTTTTTGAATTATACATTCACTAGGACTTTTATTTAGTCCTATATATAAGACACTATTAAGTGATTGTATGTAATTGGGAGAAATATATAAAAGCAGATATATTACAGAAGAGAGTATACTACTGACAGTGCTCTAGATAGAGATCAGAGGAGCTCTATATGGCTCCTACTGCCGTACATCACCAAAGCTCCCAACATCTCTACCTAGATAGCTTCTAATGCCCACAACAAATTTTGTATCAAAGCTAAGGATATTTTTCAACCCTAAAATTTTGAAGCCTCCCAAATGCCTTTCCAAAACAAAAAGAGATGTCCATGATCCCAAATCAGTCAATAAGTTTTCTTCAATGAAAAACAAAAGTTTGGTAGCTTGAAGAAGATTTTTCTTCCATGAAAGACAGTTGAAAAGGAGAGATAGTAATTTGGGAAGCTTGCAAGTACTTCACCAAAAAAAATTGAAGATCGCGGTGTGCAAATGCACCAAAAAAAAAAGAGAAAAAAAGGGATGACATCCCAAGAAGAAAAGAAAATGGGCAATGGACCCTAGGGAAGAATTTTCATACTTGATTTGTTTTGCAAGATCAAGAAAAAATGAGGAAAGGGCAAGTGCAGCAAAAACAAAATGAAAGTTGAAGATGAAGTAAAGATGCGGTGAAATTGATGAAAGAAGAAAGAAGAAAGAAAGAAAGCCTCCAAGATTAAGGAATGAAGAAAGCCATGATAACAAACCCTCCATGGGAGGGTTGAATTAAGACCTCTATGAGACCATATATAATTCAAACCTTCAAATGATCAAGAATCCGCATCATCAAATTCAGAAATATTTTGTGTACGCATTGAGAAAATTTTGAATTAATGGGTTGTTGGAAATTGTAATTCAATATTTTTCAGATTATAATTATGTTGGGTGTAAATATAATCATTTACGGAATTGTAGAGTTATATTAGGATATGAAGTGTTATCTACTTTTTTGAATTATACATTCACTAGGACGGATTTGGATTCTCTCCATTCCATGAATTGGAATGGAGATCTCCATTACATAGTCAATGGTTTAGACATAATCTTATCACATGTTTTACTAAAATTACGTAGTTTTGTATTAAAATTTATTTCCTTATATATAACTATAAAATCATTTATTTTTAAATAAATTTTAAGTCAACTCATATAAACCCTTCATTTTTATGTTAGCTGACGTGTCAACACCCTAATCAATAGAATGGAGATCTCCATTCCAATTCATGGAATGGAGAGAATCCAAATCCCACTTGGACTTTCATGTCGTCCTATATAAAGGACACTATTCAGTGATTGTATGTAATTGGACGAAATATATACAAGTAGATATATTACAAAAGAGAGTATCATACTGACAATGTTCTAGATAGAGATCAGAGGAGCGCTATACGACTCAAACCACCGTACATCTCTAAAGCTCCTAACACCTCTACCTAATTAGCTTTCGATGCCCCCAACAAATTTTTTTTATCAGAGCTAAGAATATTTTCCAATCCTAAAAATTTTGAAGCCTCCCAAATGACTTGTTGATGCAATAGCCGACGTGATATTGGGCTACATACATGGAGTGCTTGGACCTATCTAAGGGTAAATTAGGCAGTTGCGGGAGGTATCTCAGAATCGCGCAAAATTTGGTAGCTTGATGGCAAATGTGATTCTAGGAATTTTGGCAAGTTCCATTGTTTAGAGCCTTAAATAAGCAATTTTTCCATTTGTGGTAACATTTAGCTCTTTAATATATTTTTCTCTGACATTAGAATTTGACCTCGTCAATTTTGGCATAATTATGGTGTCCTAAATATGTCAGTTTTAGTCATTTTTTTAATTTCCTAATTTTTGAATAATTTGAGTCCAATTAGGGTTTTGGGTATTTTCCTATATAAACTGATGTATAGACTTCATCTCAAAGCAGTTTTTTTATTTTTTATTTTTTTATGAATAAGTACTGAGAGATTTCTCTTATTTTCCGACTTTGGGTATTTTTTATGAATCAACTAGTAGTTGATGCCTTTTTTCTGGTAGTCTGTGGAATCAACAAATTAGAGAAGAGTTTAGTGTGTGGTATTCATCTGTGAATCAACGAACCTTAACCTGTTTATCAGTGTTTTTATACGCCTCCCTCCATCACTTGCCAAAACAAAAAAGAGATGTCCATGATCCCAAATCAGTCATAAGTTTTCTTCAATGAAAAACCAAAGCTTGGTAGCTTGAAAGTGATAACCAATAGTCTGAAGATTTTTCTTCCATGGAAGACAAAGACGAAACGGTGAAAAAGCAATTCAGGAAGCCTACAAATTGAAGACCGGGTTGTGCAAATGCACCCAAAAACAAAAAAAAAAAGGGGGATGACATCCCAAGAAAAAAATAAAATGGGGAATGGACCCTAGGGAAGAATTTTCATGCTTGACTGGTTTTTCAGGATCATGAAAAAAATGAAGAAAGGTCAAGTGCAACAAAAGCAAAATGCAAGTTGAAGATGAAGCGAAGATGAGTTGAAATTAAAGAAAAAAGAAAGAAAAAAAAAGCCCCAAAGGAAGAGGGCATGATAAGAAACCCTCCATTGGAGGGTCAAATCAAGGCCTCTATTTTCTAGATTCTAGTTATTTTGGGTGTAAATATTATCACTTAGAGAAATGTAGATTTGTATTGGGATATGAAGTGTCATATAGTTAGCTTTTTGAATTATACATTCACTAGGACTTTCGTGTAGTCCTATATAAAGGACACTATTTAGTGATTGTATGTTATTGGGAGAAATATATAAAAGAATATATATTACAAAAGAGAGTATCCTACTGACAGTGTTTTATATAGAGATTAGAGGAGCTCTGTACAATTCCTACTGTTGTACATCTCCAAAGCTCCCAACATCTCTACCCAATTAGCTTCTGTTGCTCCCACCAAGAATGGAAAATTTCTGTAAAACAATCAAATTCATTCAAGATTCACATGCTCATCAGTAGCTTGCTCTTGGATGCTTGAGTGAAGCCTATTTGCTGAGGATCAGAGGTTGTCGCCCTTATTTTGCCCTAGTTGCTCGAGCAAACAATAGTATGTCAAACTTTAGAGGCTCTTATCCTTAGGTCGCCCTTAAGTGCTCTAGTGAACCTTTGTTTTTGCGAGACTTCAAAGATAACATGCTTGAGCAAAACTTATAAGGATATGTCATATTTAATTTGAAAAATCTAGGAATAGGTGTGCTTTAAGAAGTTATATGTGGCACGCATGCCTAGGGCTTTAAATGGACTTCAGAATGTATGAACTTGCTCTAACTCAAAGAAGAAAGCTAGAAGTCTCTTGCTATCACTTTAGCACCCTTTGAATATGTTATTACAAGTGTGTGATTATCTTACCAGTTTTCGAATACTATGTGAACTATTAAGGAGTTGATACATGGTGGCTCATGCATCGAAGAATGTTGTACGAGGTTTCAGCAAAAGCATTTAGGTCACTAGATTGAGGATCAAACTTGCTAAATCATTGGTTTGTAAGTTGTCTTCAATTGTTTAATTGATTTTAGTGTTGAGTCAAGTTGGATTAGGAGTTGGTCCTACAGTTTTTCCACGTAAAAATTACGTGTTTTGCTTTCTAGTTGCTGGATTACGTGTTTTAAAGTTTCTTAATTATTATCTATAGATATATGACTGCTATATATAACAACAACTGAGTTCTTTTTTTTTTTTTTTTGACTGGGCAAAATATAGAGAGTTACGAAAAAATAGAAAAAGGAAACCACCAAAGCAGACTTAGCAGAGCACAACCAACTTCCCCTAACAAACTGGTCTTGTGCCTAAATGGCCCTCATCATAGAAAGATGGAGCTCCATAGTTGATAAAGAGCCACAATAGGAATTCTTATAAGCCCAAATAGCCATCTCATGAGCTGTAGTATTCATTAATCTAGGGTCGTAGGCATTAAACCAGTTGCTTTTAGGGCTCAGGAAGGATTAACATCCTCCATAAGGGGGAGAATGGACCAGTGAGGATGATGGATGACACCTAAGCACGCATGAACCACACACGTAAACCACAACTTGAGAGTCTTCTTCTATTATCACTGAATCCCACCCTTCTTCAAGAACCTATATGCATGTCATTCTAGTAGCTTCAGCTACTGCAAAAAGAGCTAAAAGCAAGCACCCTAAAATAGCTTTGGCAAACAGAACAGTCCCATTATCATCCTTAGCAATAGCCACCGCAGACATTAGGCCATCAGAATATGTAACATCAAATTTCAATTTTAGAGAGCCTATTGGAGGAGGATACCACTTAAATCGAGGCAGAGTATGAAGAGCAGGGTCTACTTGGTGGACAATAGAAAAGTCCTTAACCGAGTAGTGTTTAGCCTAAAGCTCCTAAATTTCCTTACACATCTGATCCCCATCAATAGGCCTATCTTCAAAACATCTAACATTCCTCCAATTCTAGATCATATCATCAAGATAGCTTCAAAAGTTATGAACAAATAATGGTCTGTGGTCCTGGGCATGCCCAAAATTGTAGGATTTAGAATCTTAGCTATCCACTCCGAGATAGAGGTTACACCAACTAGCTCTGTTCAAATGTTCCAACACTTGAACCATATCAGCCTTGCAATAGTACAGTAGAAAAACAAATGCATAGCAGTTTCTTCCGTTAACCCATAAATGGGACAACTAGTATCCTCGATAGAATGAATTCTCTGAAACAGAATCACTTTTGTGGGGATAGCATCAGAAGCCACTCTCCATAGAACAATATTAAGGCGTTCGTGAATTTTAAGGTTCCATAGACAATTCCACTGCTGAGAAGATACTAATGATGAGTTCATATTGTTATCATTAAAAACACTTCGATATGCAAACTGAGGGGTGAACATTCCTGAATCATCAATGACCCAGCACCATGAATCAATACAAGGCACAATAGGAAGAGGAATATTTGAGATTTCTTGCACCGATTGCATATCAAACCTACTTTGAAGAGCATCCATGTTCAAGGAGAAGGATTCAGAGTTTATCAATTCATTAATTGATCTTAGCGATTAAGAGGCATTTCATAATGGCACTGGTTTAAAGTTTGGGAGATTGGGAACCTAAGGATCTTTCCAGTAATCAATCGAGGAGCCATCACCAGTCCTGTTACTAGCACCTTTAGAAATGATGTCTCAATAGTCTAGTATCTCTTTCCAAATGAGTGAATTAGCAGGTTTCTTTGACATTTTAAGGAAATACTCTTTGTGACAATACCTTTTAAGAAGAAGAGAAGTCCAGAGCCTATCATCAGCCTCAAATTTGCCACCCTAATTTTGTAATAAGAAAACTTTTAGTTTTTAAGAATTTTTTGAATCCAAGGCCCCCCATCTCTTTGGGCTTACATAAATGGCTTCAGGATTTTAAATGAGACATTCTCTTTCCTTGTTGGGTTTCCCATAAGAACTTGCACACCTTGCTATCCATTGAGTCACACATGTAGGAAAGGAGCTTGAAAGTTGACATGGTGTAGATAGGTATAGACATAGCAGCTGCTTTGATGAGAGTTGCTATACCTGTAAAAGATAAGGATTTGGATTTCCAGTAATTCTTGCTAAAAAAATGGATGATTTTGCTTTGTTAACAAGCTGCCCAAACCAATTTTCATACAATGAGAGGCAACAATTGATTGCCTTTGCTTCCTTGGTTGAGGCTCTACTAAAAATTAAGAGATCGTATGTTAAAATAAGATGGGATAAAGATGTGTAATTTCTAACAATCTTGATACTATAGAATAGGCCTTTTTCTTCAACATGTGCTAAAAGGCGAGACAAAGACTTTAGAGCAGATGATGAACAGCAACGGGGAGAGGGGATCCCCCTGTTAAAGTTCATGTTAAGGACAGAAGAAGCCATACGACCCTGCATTGATCATAAAAAAATGAAGCAATAAATATGTATTACTGCCCATTGAATAAAGCAATCTGGGAAACCTAGGCACTTGAGAATCCGGATGAGGAAGTTTTACTCTATACAATCATAAGCCTTTGCCATATCAACTTTAATAGCCATAAGAGTTCCTTTGCCTTTCTTCTTCTTTAGATAGTGCAAAACTTCTTGAGCAAGAAGGTATTCTCTCCTATATGCCTATTTGGGACAAAAGTCATTTGGTTTGGAGCAATGAACTTTTCCAAAAGAGGCCTCGTTCTGCTAGCTAGGATCTTGGAAATAATTTTATAATTAACATTACACAAACTGATGGGCCTATATTGATTTATCTTGCGAACATTCTGGGATTTGGGAATAGGAAAAATGAATGTGTGATTTAGGCTTTTCAATAGATAACCAAATTGGAAGAAGGAGATGGCCATTTGGCACAAGTCATCACCTATTATATGCCAATAGGATTTGAAGAATATAGCAGGCATACCATCTGGCCCTGGAGCTTTAAGGGGGGCATGCTAAAAAGGATAGTGTGAATTTGATCAGTAAAAGGAATTTTACAGAGATTTGCATAGTCTATTTTACAGAGATTTGCATAGTCTATTTCCAGGATCATTGCAGGGAGAAAATTAGAAAGCCATTCCAGAAGAACAGTATTATCTGAAGAATTTTTTTTTTTTTTTGTAGTATTCCTTAAATTTATGGCCAATCTATTTCTTATCAGAGATCCAATTCCCATAGTCCAAATTTAGAGCGTCAATGGGATTCTTGTGTCGCCTAATGATTGTGGAAGTATAAAAAAAATTGGTGTTTGCATCACCTTCATAGAGCCATTGTTTCATTGACTTTTGCTTCCAAAGGATCTCTTTTCTCATCAAGACTTCTTGGAGCTAGGCCTTAAGATTCTTTTGCATGTAAATATTATCAGTCGAAGGAGGTGCTTTTTGGATCTTGTCTATCTGATTGGTAAGGTCATTAATCCTTATGTTACAGTGGCTAAAATGTTCCTTGTTCCATACTTTCAGCACCTTTTTTGTGGATTTGATTTTCTTGAAGAATCGAAAGGCCTTTGAGCCTTGTGTGTAGATAAACCAAACGTCTTTAACTACACCAGGACTAGATGGCTCTTTAGCCTACATTGCTTCGAACTTAAAAGGTTTCTTGTAGGCATTCTGCTCTTCGATGGTATATAATATCAATGAACAATTGTCAGATTTGATTACTGGAAGGTGCCTGATAGTAGCTTTAGGGAATAATTCATGCCATTTTGAACGTTTCTTGCAGGCATTCTGCTTTTCGAATGGTATATAATATCAATGGACAATTGTCAGATTTGATTATTGGAAGGTGCCTGATAGTAGCTTTAGGGAATAATTCACGCCATTTTGAAGTAGCAAACTCTTTATCCAATCTTTCTTTGATGTTAACTCTCCCAACTCTGTTATTTGACCAAGTAATTGGATTCCTAGAAAAGCCTAGATCAATTAGACTAAGGCTATCCACCACCAATTTAAAACCACCATAAGATGGCTCAGCATAAGGATTTCTAGCTTGCTCCTCTTCTTGGGATGTCATATTGTTGAAAAGTTTCCAAAATATAATCAATAGAGTCCCATAGTCTATGTTGAGTACTTTTTAAAGTTGGCACATACACTCCATTCAGCAACCATGATTTTTTTGGAGGGTCTGAAAACACAAGAGTTGAAATGATGTACTTGTCTGTATACACAACTTTAATATCAACACCGTTTTTCCAAGCTAAGCAAATACCACTAGTTGGATAGATCTTATAATTTGGGAAGGATAATTCCTCAAGTTGTTCTTTGGTTTTTTGGGTTTGTATCTTTGTCTGAGAGAAGAAAACCCAAATTGGATTTATTTTCCTGATAATGGCTCTTAGGTGACAAACTGTCTAGGTAAGGGCCAACCCCCGACAGTTCCAAGCGATTCCAATCATTTAGGGGTAAGGGGCATGGATTGGCCTGCCTCTTCAGTCATTGTAGTAACTTGAAAGTCCCATTCAACACTGATTTCTTCCATCATTTTGTTGTTGTTTTGTGCCTTGTTTCCCCTCATGAAAGTCTTTTTCATGCTTTGTTTAACACTAGTTGACTTACACCAAAAAGTGTCTTTAGATAATTCCAAGCAGTGGATAGCGAAGCAGTATAAACCCCGTGAAGTGCGGGGTCAAATCCTCAGGGAACAATTGACAAGTTGAAGAGACTAGATCACTTTCTCAAATCGCACACAAAATCTCACTAATTACTTGTAATAGGGCTCTTCAAAAAACTACTCGACCTGACCTGTCTTTTCAAATATTTTGGCATTGTTTCTTAAGTCCGTTAGCTCTAGGACACTCTTTCAAGGGTTCCTGTCTATCCTCGGCTTTCTAAATCATTCCCAGGCCTTTTGAAGTCGCTCTTAGTGGAGCCAAGCCAAAATTGCATGGTAGTCACTAGGAGAAGTGTCCAAATCTTTTGCCTTGCATCCCAAGGGTCAAAATATACATTTCTTCCCGTTTTAAAACTTTCCTAAGTAGTTGGCGCTATTACAATAAATGGCCTAATGCCACTCCTAGTGGTGCCAGGGTTAAAATTGCACTGGCGCCACTACAACAGGTGCTAGTTCTTATTTTAATTGCCTGTAAAGGGTCCACAAACTCAGTCCAGAAACTCTACCTCTTTGAAAAAAGAGCTTGAATTCCCTCAAAACCATAATTCTCTCAAGCCTCCTCAAACCTTAGCCTTTACACACTAAAACCTTAGCCTCTCAACACTTTATACACTCAAACACAAGCCTTTAAACATCCATTGAAGACCAAGTGTTGTATCTTGAACGATTTCAAGGTGAAGCAAACAAAGCAACCAATGCAAAAAGAAGAGACAAGGTAGGTTTTCGATTTAGTTTATGCAATCCCCCCTCTCTCTTTTCTCTCTAAACCCACTTGGGTTCTCTTCTATTTTAATCCTCATCTTCTATCTCCTCTTCTTACATGCTTGAAACAAGGGACTTCCTGATTCATGCCTAGGAAGAATTATTGAAGGTCACCGTGCTAGGAGCTTTTTTCAAATTCGACCTAAGACGGTGTTGGTTTAGCCCCCTTGATTATGCGGTGAAGCCTAACCTTGTATGTTTACAACCCTATTACATTGTGATTGTCATATATTACATTCAATATTGTATTCTAAGTTGTTTTTAAACTTGCATCAAAGTTCTTCTTCAAAACTTGCATTCAAAACCTCATTCTTTCAAACTTGTTTTCAAAATCACACTCTTAGGATAATTTTAGTCATTTCATGGTTAGGGTTGCTTTAAGAAAGTATTATATTCAATATGACCATCAAAGTTCAAAGTTTAGGTTCAAGCCCTAAATTGTTTTTATCAAAATCACAATTTTGAGATGATTCTAGCCATTCCATGGTTAGGATTGTTTTAGGAAAATGTTATACTCAATGTGGTCATTATGGTTCATATTTCAAATCCTAGTTGTTGTCAAAATCACAACCGTAGAATGGTTTTAATCTTCTCATGGTTAGATTCGTTTTAGGAAAGTAAGACATTCAAGAGACTTACAGAAGTTCATAGTCAAACCTCTTTCCAAATCATTTTGCAAATCTATTTCCTAAAAACTCTTTTCAAAGATCTACTTTCCAAAAACTCTTTGTGTTGAAGTTCAAGTCAAGCCCTAGAATCCATGGTTAGGAAACCCTAATTCCTTTCTTGAAGTGATGACTTTTTATTTTGTCTTAAATCATAGGTTTTCAAAATTATTTTCTACATCAAATCATAGAATTTCAAAACCCTTTTTCACCAAATCATAGATTTTTAAATCCAAGATTTTTAAAACTCAACCTTTCCAACTTTATGTCAAATCAAATCTTTCAATTTAAGAAACCCAAATCAAAACCTCCAATTTTGAAAATAAAATCAAATCATCTACTTTTGAAAATACAATCCAATCTTCAACTTTAGGAAATAGGAGCCAAATCTTTCCTAATTTCAAACCTTTCCAAATCCCGACTTTCTAAATTTCAAACTATCCAACTCTTTCGTAATTTGAATCGTTCCTTATTTCAATTTTTCTTAAATTCAAACTTTCAAACCTTTCTAAATTTAAAATTTTTAGATCTTTTCAAATTTCAAATCTCTCAATCTTTCAAATATTTCTAAATTTAAATCTTTCCTAAATTAAGTCTTTCAAAGAACGAGTCTTTCTTAAAATAAAACTTTTCTAATTTAAAGCTTTCATAATTTGGAACCTTCCTAATTCGAAACTTTCCTAAAATTCAACTTTCTAAAATCAAACCTTCCTATTTCAATTGCATGTTTCAACTCTAGGTTTTATAAATTCTAGGAGGCCAAACCCTAGTTCAACCCTAATCTTGAAGTTAGGAAGGTTGAACTATTTTTTAAACCAAGATGATTTTCAAACTCCAATCTAAGTCAAGATGACTTCAAAGTTCATTTCAAAATTTTCAAAATAAGTCCAAGTTCTATTTCAAAATTCGATTTCAAATCAAGGTCAATTTCAAATCAAAGTTGAATTTCAAATCCTCCAATCAAAGTTCGAAATCAAACCTTTTCAAGTCAAACTTTTCCAAGACCCCAGAAGTATCTATTTCCAATTAAACCCCAAGTCCGAATTACGATTGACCTGATTCCAACAAAGGGATATGTAAGCAACCCCTTATGGGTACGGTCACAACCTTTTTCAAGTGTCCAATTCCACAACCATTTTCAAGTTTTCAATTCCGCAACCTTTTCTAAGTTTTCAATTTCCACAACTTCTTTCAAACTTTAAATCCTTTCTTCAAATCTACTTTCAAAATCAAATATTTTTCTTGAACTTGCATGTCATGCATCATATCAAACCCTTTTCTAAAATTCTCAAAGTGGATATAATTGGACAATGAATAATTGAAGATTCTAAATGAGTGAACTTATGGTGAATAGACATGCAGGTATTGCAAAAGCGGGATAAGATGATAGCCTGGTGCATCTTCCCTATATGTAACTAACCTCCAAATCTTGAATCACTGTTGTCATAAACCAAAACGGAGTCCTTTTTCAAAAAGAGCTTAAATCTTTCCAAAGGTTGCCAAATAACCATTTTTCTCTAAAAACCCTCTCTTAAGAAAGTTTTCCAAAACCTTTTCAAAAACCCTAAGTTTAACCTTTGGATTGTACTTAGTTTTAGGTGACATAACTCACCTTAACAAAATTAGGTGACAACTCCAAACTTTTTTCAAAAGCCCTTATCCAAGTCAATTTCTAATTCGAATCTAGTCGCACTCATCCTTTTGGGAGGATGAGTTCTAATGAGAGAGAGTACTATGTTTTTCTCACTTGTGTTTTCTTGAGTGTAAAAAATTACGGTGCGACAGTTGGCAACTCTGCTGGGGACACTTAGAGGGTTAGGCTATTATCATGTCTCTTCACCCTTCAGTCATCTAGAATCTTCAACTGATTTGTCCAATTCTATCCACTTCAAATTCTTCAAAATCAATCTTTTAAAAGCTGTTTCCAAGAACATGCCATTACATGCATTCAATTCATATTCAATCATTCAATTTTGCATTACGTTTGTCATCAAGGTAGCGACTTTGTGAATTTTATTTTGTAGGTGGACTTTTGTTCACATTTTATTTTATCTCATATTAACTGCCATGTATGTCATGAATGAATAGGATGAAATGGACAAGATAGATGGGTGTTGTTGAGCCCTTTCCTCTGTTTTTCAAAATTTCACACACACACACACACCGCATGTGCACTTGCATTTGTATATTTGCATTATCACCTGGTTACAACCTTTCAAGTTAGAATAGAGAACGATATATTGATTGTGGGCGGATGCTGTGTTAGTTTTTTAGCCTATAGCCTTTTGATGGTTCTCCCGTTCGGATCACTAACCGATAATGGCACCACCTCGGGGAGTTGGCCTAGGTTTAAAGATTTGAGAACCAAGCCTTCTTAGGAAGTATTAGTAAACCCTCAACCTCATGCTCGTGTAGAAACTATGCATAGCCGAACCTCTGCCGGATTTAAGACATGCACATTAATTTCAAAACCATGGAGGAATGGGCGACTGCTTTACCTTTCTTTATCCCTATTGATTCCTGCTGTTATAATGCTTGTATATATGCTCATGCATTCATATATACTTTACAATTGCATTCTTTCTCTTTATATTCGTGGCATACACACATGCATTCAATACTCCATTTCAAGACAAGAGTTTTAAAGTAACTCAAGTCATTGCATTCTTATGCATATGATCAACCCATAGAGAGTGACACCAATATCACTCTCCCTTGCATAAAACCTACCAAAATCCTAAAGGTTCCCACGTAACCCTAAGGATTTAAGGCATACATTTCAAGTCATTCCATTGTAAGCACCCCATTTTTGCCCGCTCGACAATCTTCGGCTTGACCGGACGCACATTCCAGCTAACACAGACATATTCAAGTCCAAACAAGTTTTTCAGACTCAATTCAGTCATTCAATTGCTTCATGGGCCTGCCAGGCCCAAAAGAGGCAAAAGAACCAAAATGCCCTTGTGGCATTGCTTAGTCCAATTCTAATGGGCATGTTTTCCCAAAGATGGTAAGTTCCTATTTCAATCTCAAATTCAATTTCAATCCAAATAAAATTCAGCACGCCTTTTGATAAAGTTAATCTCTCAAGCAGTAAGTCATTCCAGTTTGGCACATTCTCCAAGAAAAATTTTCAGAACTGTAAGTCCCTTCAAACCCATTGATCGGGATGGAACCGAATTCCCTGAGATGGTAGAATGGTTCACCTTTGGTGACGACTAGCACGCCAATTTAGAATGTCTGTTATTCGAGACGTCTTTCGAGAAAATTGATTCCTTAGGCGATAAGTCCACATAGTAGCTTCCCAAGATCAGGCAGTCTTCGAAATGAACGCGTACAGTCAGATTGGCGAAAATAGACATAAACATCGCAATTGTCAGCGTAGCGAAAACACTTGGAAATAGGTCAGCATCGGAAATTGCAAATAAAACCCCTGTGTCACGGGACTGAAGTTGCCTCTTGGTTGTGGCATGTTTACCAAAGGATGAGATATCTTTGGAAACCAACTCGTCACGCACTGTCGGAGTGGTGGAAACACTCAAAACCCGGGTCAACACCAATTCCTACTAGGCCGCTTCAATGAAAAATGACCAAACTGCCCCTTGGACCTTTTTTGGCATGCTTTTTGAGAAAGTACTTAAGTCCTCAAAGCGGTAAGTCCACCCTCCCAAGATCATCCCAAAGATGATCCGGCATGTTCAAGTGCTTTCCAGTCGGTTTCGAATCAATTTCGAGACCACCCGGGCAAAATGACCACTTTGCCCCTAAGCATCTAATTGCCTCCGGGAACCACACTGGCTCTGGGTATCAAACCAATTACTTTCTGAGAGTGCTTCTAATAGTATTCTTAACTTTCTAACACTTTTTTAGTTCATTTTGACTCCATTCCGACGAACCCGATACAAAATGACCGTTTGTCCCTAGTGGTCTAGTCGCCTTTTCCATCCATACCGGCTCTAGGTATCAAACCGACAATCCCCTATAACACTCTAGATAGTGTTTCTAACCTTGAAGTCCTCTCATAGGACATTCCAATTCTATTCTGGTTGTTTTTTGATCTAGTTGATGGTTTTGCCCCTAATTGCTCGGTTGACCTTTCTAAACATTCAAGCAATATTTTCCAAGCCCGTGACCCCTGGACACTATTTTAAGGGTTTCTACCCATTTCAGGTCCTTTGAATCATTCCTGGCATCCTAGAACATTCTCGGACCTTTTAGAGTCACTCCTAGTGGAGCCAAGCCAAAAATTGCATGGTAGTCATAGCACAGGTGCCCAAATCTTTTGTCTTGTGTATTAAAGGTCGAAAGATACGTTTCTTGCCACCTTTAAAACTTTTCTAAGTGGCAGGTGCCACTAGCAGTTACGCCAAGCCAAAAATTGGCCTGGTGCCACTCAGTAAGGATTTTGCCCTGGTGCATTGATAAATACAAACCCTCCTCTTGCGTGAAAAGGGTCAACAAACGCAGTCCAAAAATTATGTTTTTCAAAATATAGAGCTTGAAATCTCTCCAAACCCTAGCTCTCTCTAGTGTATTCAAACCCTAGCTTCCATACACTCAAACCCTAACTTCCATACACTCTGTACACTTAAACACAAGCCTCTAAAGCCTCCATTGAAGACTCAAACTGTTGTAACTTGGAAGCTCTCAAGGATTAAGCAAAGCAAAGCAAACAAAGCAAACAAAACAAGGAGAAGACGAGGTAGGTATTCTCTTTACGTTTACGTACTCTCCCCCCTCTCTTTTCTTCCCCCTAACCTACTTGGATTTTTTTCTATTTTAATTCTCCATCTTCTACCTCCCTTTCTTGCATGGTTGAAACAAAGGACTTCCCAATTTATGCGTAGGAAGGACTGTTGAAAGTCACCGTGTCGAAGGCTTTCTTTTAGTTTAACGTTAGAACGTGCGGATTTGGCCCCCTTGATTATATGGTGAAGCCTAACCTTGCATGTTCATGACCCTACTTGCATTGTGCATATCATATATCTATTCAAAACTTGTTTTTAGAAGTTATTTTCAAAGTTTGCATCAAAATCCTCTTTCAAAACTTGTCTTCAAAAACTTGTTTTCAAAATCATAATCTAAAAGTGATTTTAGCCATTCCATGGTTAGGATTGTTTTAGGAAAGTGTTATATTTATTGTGACTATCAAGGTCTATATTTTGGATGTAAACCCTAAATTATTTTTTCATCAAAACCACAATATTAAAATGATTGTTGCCATTCCATGGTTAAGGTTGTTCTAGGAAGGTGTGATATTCAATGTGATCATATTGGTCCATATTACAAATCCATGTTGTTTTCAAAACCACCAACCTAAAATGGTTCTAATCTCTTCATGGTTAGAATCATTTTAGGAAAGTGAGACATTCAAAATATTTCAAAAGTCCATATTCAAATTATTCTCCAAATCGTTTGTCAAACTTCTTTCTAAAAAACTCTCTTCAAAAATCTATTTTTCAAAAACTCTTTTCAAACTACTTTCCAAAAGCTTTCTTAAA
Source organism: Euryodendron excelsum (assembly GCA_033060915.1). Classification (NCBI taxonomy): domain Eukaryota; kingdom Viridiplantae; phylum Streptophyta; class Magnoliopsida; order Ericales; family Pentaphylacaceae; genus Euryodendron; species Euryodendron excelsum. The sequence goes on from CM065386.1 coordinate 26,796,287, forward strand.
AAATTCATTTTTTAAAAGCTCTCTTCAAGTTTTCTTGCTAGAAACTCTCTTTAAAAGGTCTCCTTTCCAAAAACTCTTTTTCTTGGAGTTCAAGTCAAGCCCTTGATTCTATGGTTAGAAAATCCTAATTCTCTTTCCTAAAAATATGACTTCCTCTTCTGCGTCAAATCATAGGTTTCCAAAACTATCTTCTACATCAAACCCTAGATTTTCAAAATCTCTTTTTCTACACCAAATCATAGGTTTACAAATCCTAGATTTCCAAAATTTAACCTTTTCAATTTATTGTCAAATCCCATCTTTCAAATTAGGAAACTAGAACAAATCTTCATGTTTAGGAAACTAAATCAAACCCTCTAATTTTAGAAACCCTATCAAATTATCTATTTTTTAAAATAAATTCTAATATTTCGTTTTAGGAAGTAGAAATCAAATATTTCTAAATTCAAAACTTTCCTAAAATAAAATAAAACTTTCCTAATTTGTCTATTTCCTAAAACGGAACTTTCCTATTTTGAAACTTTCCTAAGTTCAAAGATTTCTAAAATCTAGTCTTTCCTATACCTAATTTTCTAAATTCATTCAAATCAAGTGATTAAGTCAAGTGTTTCTAAAACAAATCAATCCCTTCTAATCTTTTCTAAATTTCATCTTTCCTAATTCTAAGTTTTCTATACTCAAGTTTTCCTTAATCAAACTTTTCAAATCTAAATCAAATCTTTTCTAATCCAATTACATGCTTCAACCTTAGGTTACCTAAACCCTAAGATACCTAAACCTTAGTTAAACCCTAATCCTAAGTTAGGAAGCTTCAACTCTTTTCTAAAACTGCTTCCTAAACAAAGATGGTTTTTCAATTTCAATCTAAGTGAAGATGTTTTCAAAATCTCAATCTTTTCAAATCTAGTCCAAGTTCTCTTTCAAAATTCAAACCCTTTCCAAGTCCAATTCTAGGCCTAGGTTCAATTTCAAATCAAATTTCAATTTCGAATCTTCTAAATCCAAGTTCAAATCAAAACCTTTTTCAAATCAAACTCTTTTCTAATCAAATCTTCTGAAATCAAACTTTTCAAAACCTCAAAGTGTTTGTTTTCAATCAGACTCTTGTCCGAACTATGACTGACCTAATTCCCAAAAAGGGATACGTAGGCAACCCTTATGGGTGCGGTAATAACTTTTTTCAAATTTCTAATTCCACAACATTTTTCAAATTTTTAACTCCCTAATCTATTTCAAGTTTCTAATTCTAAAATCTATTTTCAAATTTTCAATTTCATAATTTATTTCCAATTTCCAAAACCTTCTTTCAAAATCAAATCTTTCTTTTCAAATCTATTTTCAAAATCAAAATCTTTTTCTTGCACTTGTTTATCATGCATCATATCAAACTTCTTTATGAAATTCACTTTTCAAAGTGGATATAATTGGACTTTTATTAATCAAAGATTCCAAATAAGTGAACCTAGGGTGAACAAACATGTAGGTACTGCAAGAGCAGGCTGTAATTATTTTCAAAAAAGGGCCTAAATATTTCTAAAGGTTGCCAAACAATCTATTTTCTTAAAAACCCTGTCTTGAGAAAGTTTTCAAAAACTTTTCAAAAACTCAAAGTGTAATATTCGGATTATGCTTAGTTTTAGGTGAACTAACTCACCCAAATAAGTTAGGTGGCAACTCCAAATATTTTCTAAAAGCCTTTATTCAAAATCAATTTTCAATTCAAACCTAGTCACACTCGTCCTTCTAGGAGGATGAGTTCTAATGAGAGAGTACTGTATTTTTCTCACTTGTGTATTTTCCTCGAGTGCAAAAAATTGGGGCATGACATCCATAAAGAGGGGCCCCAATCCCTCTATACTCACTGAGATAAGGTTGCCAAGAAGACAAGGGGCAATCAAACAACAAGGTCTCTCAATTACCTCCTTAACATCAAATTTAAAGAAGGCGAATCCAAAGTCTCAAGAGTACTTTAAGATCTCAAGTGTAAAAGTAGATAGGTGGAGGTTCCAAGGAAAATGTTCTCCCTTCCCTTATGAAAATGTACTTTGATTCTCTTATATTTTAAACTCAATGTTCAATATACTCCTTTACTTTTTGCAAATGAATGAATGAATGAATAAATGTGCATTCCCAATCAACGGTAAAGGTTTCGCATATAGGGGAAACCCCTTATCTCCAAAGAGTGAGCTAAATATATCACGTTTAGTCTTCCTCTCAAGTAGGGACACCCTTAAGGCATACATTGCATAAAAATTATCAAAACTAGGTTCTAACTTTTTTCTTTTTCTTGTTTTACGTTTTTTCTTCACCGTGCCCCCATTGCTATAGAGACCAAAAGCTAAGTCGTCATTGGAAAACATCCATGGAGCCACTCAATGCACCAATAAGTTTGGTCCTCAAGTAAGACCAGGCCTAGATACTAGACGAAGTAAGAGGACTTGGGAAAAGGATAACCAAAATGGAAGCAATGCTCTCCTTGCTCCTATCCCATGCAGGTATAACAAGCAATGAGTAGGTAGAGACTCCTAAAGTCCAAACCCATGAGAGGCATGTTGTCGTATGAAAAAGAACCAAGGGAGAAGACTGAGATTACACCCCATTGGATTACTCTCTGACCACTGCCTACCTATGTCTTTGCCAAGCCAACCACCTCATTCCAATACCTCCCAGGCTTGTCTTCAACCGAATGCCCCAATCATATAATCCTAATCTATCATGTGAATACCATTCTAACTCACCTGGCCATGACACTCAAAATGGTCCCATTTTGAAACACAAAATCAAAAACCTCTTCGATTTCCAAGCCATTGACCTTGCTACGATCATGCCAAAACCTGACCCCTGGCCTTTGGAAACATCTAGGACACCATTTTGACGTAAGAGGGTGATTGAGAAAAACTAAGTTTTTACCCAAAGTCCTAGAAGAAGCCTTTGCCTGTCTTGCCTTGTCTGGGAATTGTAATGATGGATAGAGCATCGAGAATGTGGGCATCATCCCAAAACCCTACTAGAAGGGCTCTCCACAAAAGCGTATAAGGGAGGAGTGTTTTCAGCTACTTTCTTTCTATCGCTATTACTTTATATTTATGTTTACATTTTCATTCCTATAAGAAATCTATGTTTTTCATATGAAATAATAAAAAGATAGTTTTTCATTCAAATACTGTTATCTTATATTCTTGTGAATGGTGAATGCTTCCAAAATAAGGGGTGCGTTTTATCCTATGGAGGACCTGACTTGAAGATTAAGATAGCATGAGTTAACCACTCATCGAATGACCAACTTTCCAAAAAGAGAGAGGATAAGGATGAGTGAGGAAACTACCCAAAGGTAGCACTTGCGAGACACCAAAGCTAAGAGATGAGTAACTAGACTATCAAAAGGAAGAGGAGCCATCCTTTATTTTTCTAAGATTTTTTTTTTCTTTGCTTAACCCACTAGTGCCTTGTAGAGAGCAAAAGATTTCTTATTAACCCCGATCCAAAACCATCCCCTCACATTGGGGCAGAAAAATAATTGAGAACTCAACAAAGAATGCACTTGTCTTTCATCACGCTGAACTAACGTGAAGGCTCTATGAATCAAGCAATCTGATTCAAAATGAAGAGGAGCACTCATTTCATTTCCCATATGGTAAAAAGCAACCATTGTCAAACCCATTGAGCCGATTATGTTTCTTTTCAAGAAAACGCCAACGTAGGGATCACCGCTTTTAATGGTTTAAAATGAAACATTGAGAGAAAACATAACTGAGAAAAAGGAGTTGTAGAGGTATTCACCTCACAAAAAGAAAAAAAAAATGAAGAAAAATGAAAGCAAAAAGGAAGTGCCATCAAGGGGCAAGAAAAAAACATTATAAGGCAAGCAGGCAAGCCAAAAGAAAGGATAATTCATTCATACCATCTTGAAGAGCATGTAATCTAAAGGTAGTCCTAGGCAATAGAGAAACTCAGTAGAAGCAATAGGTTTGAGCCTTTACCCTTTCTTGCAAAAACCCGAGACCATGGTCCACATTACAACCTTATTAAAGTCCTCTCTGATTGAAAAGGGATTGCTTGATCTAAATGAGCAGAATATGTTACTAAGGCAAAAAAAGGATAGTAAGGGAAAAACCCCCGCTGGAAGACTGACCAAGGATGGTGTGGATCTAAACCCTACTAAAAGCAACATCAAATTTAAGCCTGCATATCCATTTGATTCTCAAAACCCCATAACTTAGCCTACATTATAGTCCTAAAACAAAGCCTCTTCAAATTAAAGGATTGGCTGCTCATCACTCCTATTGCATTGTTGCTATCATAATCATGCATTCACAAATGTTTTCAAATTTGCATTAAAAGTTGTTTTCAAAACTTGCATTCAAAACCTTTTCTTCTAAAGTTATTTTCAAAATCACAACCCTAAGATGATTCTAACTATTCCATGGTTAAGATTGTTTTAGAAAAGTGTTATATTAAATATGACCATCAGGGCCAAATTTGAGTTCAAATCTCAAATAATTTTTTAAGAAATCACAACTCTAAGATGATTCTAGCCATTCCATGATTAAGAAATTATTACATTCAAAGAGACCATCAAAGTCCATATTAGGGTTTTAAACCCTAGTTGTTGTCAAAATCACAACCCTAGCATGGTTTTAGTTTTCTCATGATCAGAATCGTTTTAGGAAAGTGAGATATTTAAGAAACTTCCAAAAGTCTATATTCAAATCTTCTAAAATAGTTTTGTAAATCCACTTTTCCAAAAGTTCTTCTCAAAGATTTACTTTCCAAAAATCCTTTATCTTGAAGTTCAAGTCAAAACCCTAGAGTCCATATTTAGAAAACCCTAGATTTCTCAAATAAAATCACAGCTTTCTGTTTACATAAAAGCGTAGATTTTCAAATTCAAAAGTCACATAAGATGATAGATTTCCAAAACTAAAACTTTTCAATTTCAAGTCAAATAAAATCTTGTCCCAAATAGGAAACCAAATCAAATATCCTATTTTTGAAAATAAAATCTAATCTTTTATTTTAGGAAATAGAAATCAAACCTCTCCTAAATCAAATCTTTCAATAATAAAGTCTTTCGTAAAATGGAAACTTTCCTAAAAGAGAATTTTCATAATTTGAAACTTTTCTAATTCGAAACCTTTCTATTTCAAATGCATGTTTAAACCCCAGGTTATAAAAATCGTAAAACACCTAAGCCCTAGTCGAACCCTAACCTTAAGTTAGGAAACATTAACTCTTTTCAAAATCTTAAGTCTAATTCAAAATGGTTTTCAAACCCCAATTTGAGTCAAGGTGATTTCAAAGTTCAATTCAAAGTCTCCAAGACAAGTCCAAGTACCTTTTCAATGGCCAAATTTTAAATTCAAGTTTTATTGTAAAGTCAAGTCTAGATTCAATTCCAAATCAAAGTCAATTGAACTTTGAAATTCCAGTTCTTGTTTTCAAAATCCTTTTCCAAATTCTTTTCATGCACTTGCATATCATACATCATATCATCTCTAAAGTGATGGCTCAAACCTCTTCTTAAAATTCTTAAAGTGGATATAAGTGGACATTGAATAATCAGAAATTCTAAATAAGTGAACCTAGGGTGATAAAACATGTAGGTATGGCAAGGGTAGGATAGGGTGATAGCCTAGTGCATATTCCCTATAAGTAACTAACCTCCAAACCTAGAATCATTGTTTTTGAAAGACAAAAAAGAGTTATTTTCAAAAGGGGCTTAAACATTTTCCAAAGGTTGCCAAACAGTCTGTTTTCTCCAAAAAAAAAAAAAAGAAAAAAAAAACCCTCTCTTAAGGAAGTTTTGTAAAACCTTTTTGAAAACCCTAAGGTTAATCTGCGGATTGCACTTAGTTTTAGGTAACCTAACTAACTTTAACAAAGTTAGGTGGCGACACCAAACGTTTTCTAAAAAGCCCTCATTCAAATCAATTTCTAATTCAAACCTGTAGCACTCGTCCTTTTAGGAGGATGAATTGTAATGAGAAAGTACCGTGTGTTTCTCACATATCATCTCGAGGTGCAAAAAACTTGGGTGTGAAAACGGTCACTCTGTCTATAGACTGATGCTGACACTTATGGATCACACCGAGAATACCAACAACTCCAGCTGCCCCAATAAGACTAGTAAGCATGCATCCAAAAGGTATAGCTCCCTGTGGTCTAGTACTCACATGCTCAACATGTAGGGCCATGAACATAGAACGAAACAAGTCTATAGTTTAATTCACCTCGGTTTGACGGGTGATTGAAAAAAGTGAATGATTGATAAATAAAAAGAGAGGCTAATAACCAGGAAGGAGGACCATAATTGACAACTACCTACGAGCAAACCACTTTGTCCCAGGGACACACACCTCAGCTGACACAACCTCGAAGTCCTCAGGGGCACCCTCAATTAGGTGGCTATACAAGGCATCAGGTAGGAATATGGTTAAACTGGGCTATGATATCAGGTGTCACTCTGATCTGACAACCCCCAACCCATGACTCAGTCACCTCTTGCCCCAACACGGTCACAATCTGCCAAATGTTTGCATGAACTCAAAGATCAACATAAATACACATGTCCCCTGAAACTTGGTCAAATGAGTTCACCACTTAGTAATAAACTAACCATGCCATCTAAATGCAGCACTAATAAAATCATGGAGAGTAATATATCTTTTCTTCGAGTTTCCATGAATACTCCATGTCTCGTTGGATAAATCAGATGCATCCAAACTAGCGAATCTCTCTACATCCTAGGGTGGCACTATCACCTGACCCTGACCTCTTCCATGCTAACCCCTTCTAACAGCTCGGCCAACCATAAAGTGAAACTATGTACTCCTCTAAGAATATAAGATAATGCAAATAAAAGCTCAAGAGGAATACCCAAGATCATAGTAATGCACCAGAATGGAGAGTAGGCCCGCGCTTAAACTCCAGAAGTGCCTTGCTATCCCAAAACAGCTCAAACTCTCAAAAAACAGAACTCACCACATTTGAATTGAGTTTGAAATGAGCTTGAATGCCCCTAATTATAGAAATCTAATTACCATTCAACAGGTCATTCGAATGACCATTCGAATGGTCTGTTCGAATGCACTATCAAAAGCACGTTGAGCACATAAGCAAGCATTGCTGACATCATAACCGTTCGAATGCTAGCTATCACTGTTCGAGTGCTTGACCCTAAAAATGAAAAAAAAAAAAAATCAAACAAAACAAAGAAAAAAAGAAAAAGAAAAAAAACTAAAGCTTCTAGTAATTACCCCACTCCCCCCCCCCCCCCCCCCCCCCCCCCCCCCCAAAAAGGAAAAACTAAGACACAAAAAATACAAAAAGAAAACAAAACACTAGACACTCTAGAATACACTAATATACAAGGATTTTGCCATGGTTAGTCAAAAGATGGTGGATCCTTAAGAACCACATATTCAACCTCACCCATTTCCAAGTCATGATAGGGCTTGAATCATTGCCCATTCACTTTAAAGCTCTTAGAGTTTATGAGATTTTCAATCTTTACCGCCCTATAAGGTGACACCTCCCTAACAACATAAGGTCTAGATCACCTACTTTGAAGCTTACTCAGAAACAAATGCAATCGAGAATTATATAGTAGGACCTTTTGACCAACCTCAAAAGATTTGTGAAGAATATGTTGGTTATGTAGGGATTTGATTTTAGCTTTAGAGATCTTAGCATTCTCATAGGCATCATTACGAAATTCAACACATTAAACGACCTATGGGTTGATTGCAAAAGTGAGATCCACCATCACTAATAATAGTATGTGCCATACCAAAGCAAGAAAATATGTACTCTTTTAAGAATTTGATCACCACTGGATGATCATTGGTACGTGAAGGGATGGCTTCAACCTACTTTGACATGTAGTCTATGGCCACTAGAATATAAAGATAACTAAACGAACTAGGAAAATGACCTATAAAGTTAATATCCCAATAATTAAAATCCTCAAGGATAATATTGAGATTAAAAGGCATCATGTGCCTCCTCAAAAGACTTCCTAAACGTTGGCATCTATCATAGGTTGTACAAAAGATATGAACGTCTTTAAACATATTAGGCCAATATAAATGACTTTGAACAATCTTTGCAATGGCTTTGCGTGAACAAAAGTGCCCACTACATGCCTGTGAATGACAAAACTCCATACCACTCTTAATCTCATTGTCAAGAATACGCCGACGAATCACCTGATCAAGATAGTACTTAAACAAATAAGGATCGTCGAATAAAAAGTACCTCATATTTCTAAATAATTTCTTCCTTTCATGACTAGACCAATGTGAGGGAATTACTGGTAGCTAAGAAGTTAGCTATATCTAGGTACCAATGAGTGGTAGCGTGTGAAAGTGTATGCACATGGAAAAGATGCTATCAGTAGGGAGCCTCGAAAGATGCTCAATAACTACATTCTCTACCCCTTTCTTATCTCTAATCTCAATGTGAAACTCTTGGAGCAAGATAATCCACTCAGTGAGTCATGGTTTTGCATCAGGTTTACTCAGCAAATACTTAAATGCAAAATGATAAGTGCAAATTATAACTAAGGAGTCGACTAAGTATAATCTAAATTTATCTAATGCAAACACAACATCAAGGAGCTCTTTTTCAATTGTGGTATAGTTCAATTATGCTTCATTAAGGCTTTTGGTTGCATAATAAATAACATGAGGTTTCTTATCTACCCTTTGCCCCAAAATAGCCCCAACCGTATAATCACTTACATTACACATCAACTCGAAAGGTCAAGACCAATTAGGTAATTGAGAACGCCTAGAGCGAGTAAGACAACTCAAAACTTTCAACCCAGTGTCTGTTAGCCACATTCTACGAGACATGTTCCACCCAGGAACGTCTCTTCGAGACGGTAAGACCCCTTTCCAAACTCTCGAGACAGTTTATTTCTCGAGACTGTTCCAATTCATCGGGTTATCAAACCGGTAATGTCCCGAGAATACTTTTTCGGATAGGCCCCTTTTCAATCCCTCTCTCGAACAGTTTATTCTTCGAGACGGTTTACCTTCCCGGATCATTCCGAGGTCGATATAGGGAATTGGCAACAAACCCCTGTGTCACGACGACCGCCGTTAGAGTGGCGAAAACACTCAAAACTTAGGTCAACACCAGTGTCTGTTAGCCCACTTCGGTGAAAAATGACCAAACTACCCTTAGAACCTTTTCCGAGACTTTCCGGTCAAGATGACCATTTTGCCCCTAGGCACCCGAATGCCCCGGGAACTACACCGGCTCTGGGTATCAAACCGGTAATGTCCCGAGAATACTTTTTATAGTATTCTCAACCTTCCTTTACCTTCCCGGATCATTCCGAGTCAGTTCCGGCCAACCCGGTACAAAATAACCGTTTTGCCCCTAGAGGGGCGGTCTCCTTCTTCGACCACACCGGCTCTGGGTATCAAACCGGTAATGTCCCGAGAATACTTTTTATAGTATTCTCAACCTTCCTTTACCTTTTTGGACCATTCCGAGTCAGTTCCGGCAAACCCGGTGCAAAATGATCATTTTGCCCCTGGTGGGCCGGTCTCCTTTTCCGACCACTCTGGTTCTGGGAATCCAACTGGCAACCTCTGGGAACATTCTAAATAATGTTTTCAGATCCCAAGTTTTCTTCCGGGACAGTCCGAGTCCGTCCCGGCAGTTTCCCAGTCCGATTGACCGTTTTGCCCCTAAAGGTCCGGTCAACCTTTCCGACACATTTTGTCCTCACTTTTCAAGTTAAATACCTCCAGGACACTATTTTAAGTGTTCCTGCTCCTTTCCGGCCTTCCGGGTCATTCCCGGCTCCTTCAAATCATTCTCGGATTTTCCGGAGTCACTCCTAGTGAAGCCAGGCTAAAGATTGCATGGTAGTCACTAGTACAGGCGCCCAAATCTAGTCAAAGATATGTTGCTTGCCGACTTATAAAGTTTCCTAAGTAAGTGGCGCCACTAGTAGTGGCGCCAAGCCAAGAATTGGCCTGGCGCCACTCCTAGTAGCGCCAAGAGAAATTTTGCCCTGGCGCCACTGCAGCAAGCGCCAGGTTTGTTCTCCTTCTATAGATACAGAGCCTCATTCAACGTGAAAAGGGTCTGCAAACTGAACCTAAAAATCCTATATTTCGATATATAGAGCTCGAGCACCTCCTAAACCCTAGCCTCCCTAGGTTTTCCAAACCCTAGCCACTTTACACAAACCCTAGCCCCCTATACACTTACACACTCCCCCATACACTCATACTCTAGCCTTCAACCATCTTTTGAAGACTTGAAGAGCTGCCATCTAAAGCTTGAAGACAATCCTTGAAGGTCGAAGAAGAAGATTAAGACGAAGACCGAAGATTGAAGACTGCACGTCGCGCAAAATAAACAAGACATACGGTAGGCTCCCTATTTAAATTTTCGCACTTCCCCCCCTCTCTCTTCTCTCTCCTAACCCACTTGGGTTTTCTCTATTTTAATTCCCCATCCCTTTCCCACCCTTTCTTTGCATGCTTGAAACAAGGGGATTCCCGGTCCATGTGTAGGATTGGGCTATTGGAGAGTCACCGTGTCGGGGGCTTTCTTCTAGTCTAACCAAAGACCACGTGGGTCCGGCCCCCTGGATTATGTGGTGAAACCTTAACCTTGTATGTTCACGACCCCAAATTGCATTGTGCATATCATAATCTTGCATTTTCCAAAATTCGTTTTCAAACTCGTTTTCAAAATCGTTTTCAAACTTGTTTTCAAAATTGCATCAAAATCTCTTTTTCAAAAACTTGTTTTCAAAATCACAATCCTAGGGTGATTCTAGCCTTTCCATGGCTAGGGTTGCTTTAGGAAAGTGTTACATTTAAGTGACCAATATGGTCCATATTTTCAAAAGCTTGTTGATTTTCAAAACCGCTTTCCTAAAGTGGTTCTAGCCCCCTTATGGTTAGAATTGCTTTACAAAAGTGAGACATTTTCATAATTTCCAAAAAACTATCTCTTCAAAGATCTCTTCCTAAAAATTTCTTTTTCAACACACTTTCCTAAAACTCTCCTCTTCAAAATTGTTTTCAAAAACTCCTTCCCAAAATTTGTTTTTCAAAACTCTCTTTTTCAACTCCTCTCCAAAATCCTTTCTTCAAAATCCACTTTCTAAAAACGTTCCCCACAACTCTTTCCAAAAACTCTCTTCCCAAAATTTTTCTTCTAGAAACTCTCCTCTAGGATCTTCTTTCCAAAATCTACGTTTCTAAAAACGCGCTTTCCAAAACTCCTTCTCTTTAAAATCTTTTTCCAAAAACTCCCTCGTCAAATTTACTTTCCAAAAGTTCCTCCCTAGAATTCCATTCTAGAAAATCTTCATTTCCAAAAACTCGCTTCTTAAAAATTCCTTTTCCTTAGAGCCCAAATCAAGCCTTAGGGCCCACGATTAGGAAACCCTAATTTTCCTTGCAAAAACATGATTTTCAAACTTTGCCCCAAACCTAGGTTTCCAAAACCTCATGTTTTCACATAAAAAATATACATGTTTTCAAAACCTATTTTCTACGTCAAAACTATGGTTTTTCAAATCTAGGGTTTCTAAAACCTCCCTTTCCAAATCCTTGCCAAATCAAATCTTCCCTTTAGGAAACCAAATCCAATCTCCCCGTTTAGGAAACTAGATCCTATCCTCCGTTTTTGGAAATGAAATCAAACCTTCCCTTTTAGAAACAAAATCAAATCCTTTCCTAATCCGACTTTTTTCTTAATTCAAATCCTTCCTAAACTTCCACTTTCCTAAACCCGAAGTTTCCGAAAACTTGAACATAAAAATATTTCCTAATTCAACCCTTTTCCTAATTCAACCCCCTTTCCAAATCTTAACTTTCCAAATTCAAGTTTTCAAAACCTTTCCTAAATTCAAGCTTTTCCTAATTTCAAGACTTTCTAAAATTCAAACTCTAAAACTTTGTAAATCCTAAACTTTCTAAATTTCAAATCTTTCGAAATTCAAAACTTTCTAAATTTGAAACTTTCTCAAGTTAAATCTTTCTAAACCTAAATCTCTCCAAAATTCTAAACTTTCCAAAACTTCAACATCTTTCCAAATCTAAGACTTTTCTAAACTCAAAACTTTTTTTTTAATTCAAACATTTCCTAAACTGAAAACTTCCCTTTTTCAAACCTTTCCCAAAACGAAACTTTCTTATTTTCAAAACTTCCTTGTTTTCTAAACTTTTCCACTTTCAAAACTTCCCTTTTTCAAAACATTCCAAAATTCAGAACTTTCTTAACTTGAAACTTTCTAAATTCTAAGTCTTTCTTAAACTAAACTTTTCCTAATTCCAAACATTTCTAAATTCCAAACTTTCCAATTTTCAAAACTTTCCAATTTCCAAACTTTTTTAAATTCCAAACTTTCCTAATTTCAAAACATTCCAAAAATGAAACTTTCCTAACTCGGAATTTTCCTAATTTGAAACTTCCCTAATTTGAACATTTCCTATATCCAATCTTTCCTAATTTCCTAAACCTTCCAAGTCAAGTCAAATCTTTCCTAAGTCTAGGTTTTGTCAAACCTTCTCTTTCTCAAAACAAGTCCAATTCTATCTCTTTAAATCAAAGTCCAATATTCTCAATTTCAATTTCAAATCTCCTCTTCTAATCTCAAATCGAATCCAATTTTCAATTCAATCTCTTTCTTCCAATCCTATCTCTCTCTTCAAATCAATCTCTTTTCAATCGGAGTCCGGTCCGAACTACGACTGACCTGATTCCCCCAAAGGGATACGTAGGCAACCTTCATAGGTGCTGTCACAACACTCTTCAAACTTTCAATTCCACCTTCATAGGTGCGGTCACAACTTTCTTCAAATTTCAAATTCCAAAATCTTTCCAAATCTCCAATCAATTTTCAAATTTCCCATTTCAAATTTCTATTTTCAAATTTCTACTTTCAATTTCTAAAATTTCTCAATTTCAAATCTATCCAATTTCAAATCTCTTTCAAATCAAATCAATTTCTTTTCAAATTTATTTCCAAATCTATTTTTCAATTTTCTTAAATTGCACTTGCATATCATGCATCATGTTAGTTTCTTTTAAACATTGATTTTCTAAAATGGATAGGATTGAACTATAGTTAGTTGAAGACTCTCATAGGTGAATCTAGGGTAGATTGACATGTAGGTACCGAAAGGGCAGGGTAGGGTGATAGTTTAGTGCGTCTTCCCCACACGTAACCAACCTCCGAACCTAGGATCACTGATTTCAAAGACCAAAAGGAGTTATTTTTCAAAAAGGGCTAAATGTTTTCCAAAGGTTGCCAAACAACCTGTTTTTCTTAAAAACCCTCTCTCGAGGAGATATTTTCAAAATTGTTTTCCAAAACCCTAAGTGTAGTTTTTGGATTATGCTTAGTTTTTAGATGACCTAACTCACCTTAATCAAGTTAGGTGGCGACTCCGAATCTTTTTCAAAAGGCCCTTTATTCAAACCAATTTTTCAATTCAAACCTAGTCGCACTCATTCTTCTAGGAGGGTGAGTTCTAACGAGAGAGTACAACATTTTTCCCGCTTGGGTGAGTATTCCTCGAGTGCGAAAAATCTAGGCACGACACCGGCATGCCCAAGAAAATATTGAATGTGCTTAACATTTCTAGGGGTAGGGAGTTTTTGAATCAATTCTACTTTAGCCTTGTCTACCTCTATCCCCTTGTTAGGCACTATATGTCCAGGAACTATACCTTGTGTCACCAAGAAGTGCTACTTTTCCCAATTGAACACTAGATTGCTCTCCTCACATCTCTCTAACACCTTCTCAAGGTGTTCCAAACATACCTCAAAAGTATCCCCATAAATTGAGAAATCATCTATGAAGACCACAAAGAATTTCTCAACCATATCACAAGAGATAGACATCATGCACCTTCGAATGGTGACCGGTGCATCACACAAGCTAAAGGGCATTCTCCTATAAGCATAGGTGCCAAAAGGGCATGCGAAGATAGTCTTATCTTGGTCTTCTAGGGAAACTCTATCTGATTGTACCCAGAATACCCATCAAGAAAATAATAGAAAGCTCAGCCAGCCACTCGTTTAAGGACTTGGCCCAAGAAAAGCGAGTGGAAAGTGGTCATTACTAGTCGATGCATTTAGTTTTCTATAGTCTATACACATTCGCCACCCCGTTTGTATCCTAGTGGGAACTAATTCATTAAGCTTATTTTTTACTACTGTGACACCGGACTTCTTAGGAACCACTTGGGTTGGACTAACCCACTTAGAATCAGAGATGGGGTATATAATACCTCCATCAAGAAGTTTCAATAATTTCCCTCTTACAACCTCTTTCATATTAGGGTGTTAACGTCTTTGTATTTGACGTACTTGCTTAGACTCTTTCTCAAGATATATACGATGAGTACACATAAAAGGACTAATGTCATGAAGGTACACTATAGTCCAACCTAAGGCTTATCTATGATCCTTAAGCACTTTCACTAAAGAAACCTCTTGGCCTTCAGACAGGCTAGAGGATATGACAGCTGGGTAAGACTCACCTTCACCTAAAAATGTATACTTCAAAGTGGATGGTAAAGGTTTTGGACTCAGCATGGGTAGTTAATGTTCACTAGTGATTGGCTTGATAGCACTAGGAGCTAAGGGCTCAAAAGAAGGGATCCATTGCATATAAAACTCACGTCATTCCCTAACTATAGATATATCCCTATACAACGCATACTCATCTTCTAATTGGTCATTAAGCTTACTATGCACTAGAGCCCTCTCAATAGGATCATTAAAGAACTCATGCTCTATACGCACTTGCACAATAGACTCAATGAAGTCTATCTCTTTCATGTTCTTAGTATCCCCCATGTGTTTGCCCACTGTAAAGATGTTTGTTTCTAAGGTTATATTCCTAAAGGGTAATTTTATCAACCCATTCTTACAGTGAATAATGACATTAGCAATTACTTGGAATGGTCATCCTAAGATCACAGGAATATGACTTAGCATTAGCAACCTCAATAGGTTGGGTATCTATAATAATGAAGTCCATGGGGTAGAACACATTGCCTACTTGAATGAGAACATCCTCAATAATGAATCTCAAAACTTTTATAGATCGATAAGCTAACTCCAAAGTGACTCGTGTAGGGCTCAATCTCCTAGACCTAGTTCGTTATAAACTGAATAGGGAAGGAAATTAACACTAGATTCTAAATCAAGAAGAGCTCAATCAATCCTATGGCCTTCTATGATGCACAAAATAGTAGGATAACTAGGGTCCTTATATTTTGGTGCAATCTTACATTGAAGTATGGCACTCTGACTCTCATTCATCATGGCTACATCCTCATTCATCATTGCCGTCTCTTTATCATTTATTTTCCTCTTAATAGTATACAAGTCCTTCAAGAACTTAGCATAAGAGGAAATCTATTTAATAGCATCTAAGATAGGAATATTGACCCTAACATGTTTGAATATATCATATATCTCAGAGTTTAACAACTCATTCTTAGGTTTGGTCAATCTAAGTCGAAACAGGGCATGTTTCAAAATATCATTACCCATGTCTTTAGATTCATCTTTAGGCTTTAAGATAGGCTCAAAATGGTTTTCATTATCTTTTATTTCTTGTTCACTCTCCTTCACTTTACTAGTCTCTCTCTCTCTCTCTCTCTCTCTCTTGCTCTTATCCTAATCCTTTAGGCTCATCACTACCCACTTGGCTTTCTTTTCTAGGAAGGATGGTTTTATCAACGATCTTCCCACTTCTAAGGGTTGTAATGGTTTAAACTTGTTCATGATTGGTTTCAATAAAATTAGTAGGTTTTGGGTTAGGTTGGGGTTGGGCCATAAATTTACCCTGTGTTTGTTGAGACATTAGCATTGTCGAGCCCTAGTTTTCGCCCCGAGTCTCAGACTTGACTCGAGGGAAACTCGATGCTCGTTATTAGAACTCACCCTCCTGGAGGGACAAGTGCGACATGGTTCAAACTTAAAATTGATTTAGTTAAGGGTTTTTTGAAAAAGGTTTGGAGTTGCCACCCAACATGGTTAAAGTTGTGTTAGGTCACCTAAAACTAAGTATAATTTGAGGATCAAGCTTAGATTTTTTGAAGATGATTTGAAAATGTCATCTTGAAAGGTGTTTTGGAAAATATGGTTATCTAGTAACCTTTGAAAATGTTTTAAGCCCTTTTAAAAAATGACTTCGGTTTTGGTCTTCGAAATAGAGATTTATGGTCCGAGAGTTGGTTATGTGTAGGGAAGATATCCTAAGATCATCACCCTACCTCGCCCTTGTGGTACTTACATTTCTCTATTCATCATATGTTCACTCACTTGAATCTCCAGTTCCTAAATGTCCATCTATGTCTACTTGAAAAGGATTTTTTTTTTTTTTTTTTTAAAAAGGGTTTTGGTCATCACTTTTTTGGATATATGAATGCATGATGCAAGTTGAAAAAGAGTTTGAAAGAACTTGGGGTTGGATTTTGAAAAAGGGCATTCAAGTTGAAAAGAGGGTTATGACCACATCTATGAAGGTTGCCTACGTGTCTTGTTTGACGAGAATTAGGTCAGTCGTAGTTCGACAAGGGTTTGATTTGAAAAGAGACTCGTGGGAGTCTTGAAATTTTTGAAACTTGAACTCAAGAGAGTTTTGATTTGAAATTGGATGTTGGAGTGTTTTTTTTAAAGCACTTTTAAAATGGGATTGGGAAGTAGGGTTTGGACTAATGAAAGCTCTTGTGAACTTATCTTGAAAAGGCTTTTGGAAACAGTTTTTATATACTTTATAAAAGGTATTTTGATGTTTCATTGCCTTTGAGAAGTTAGCTGTGTGAGAACTAAACTCATTCAGGGTTATGATTTTTGAAAAACATTTTTAGAAAAGGGACTAGACACTTCCCTTAGGGTTTTGGACTTTGGGGTTATAGACTTTAGGGTTATAGAACCCATATTTGCATATCTCACTATACATTGAATAACCCTAACCAAAGGAAGGCTTAGGATTGCTTCAAGAGTGTGATGTTTGAAAATAGTTTTTGAAAAATGGTTTTGCAAAACATTAGGGTTTGAAACTTCAATATGAACCTTATACGTTTCACTTGAGGTATCACTTTTCCTAGGAAATCCTAACCAAGAAGGGGGTTAGGATCACTTTAGGGTTGTGAGTTTTTGAAATCATTTTTGAAAGTTGTGTTTTGAAAAATGGTAAGTGTTTATCATTTTGGATTGAGGCAAGTTTGAGTGAGCTTTTGAAAATATTTTTTGAGTGCAGTAGAAGAGTATTTTGAAAAGACTTTTGGATTAGGGCTTTTGGAAATTCAAAGGAGTAAGACGTTTTCAATAAACATGTTTTGAAATGATCATTTAAAAAGAGGTTTAGAGTTGGAGTCTTGAAGCTACTTAACTTTGGTTGGGCAAACCAGGGTTAATGTAACCTAGAGTTGACCAACTAGGCTTTGGTTAACCTAGGATTGGACTACCTAGGATTTGGTTGACCAAGGTTTGGACCACCTAGGGTTTTGGAAGGTGGTTTAGGGTGGTTAGGGTTGACCCTAATAGTTTGGAAATGGTTTAGGATAGTGGCTACATGCATGTATTTTGAAAATCTATGATTTTATGTGAAAATCTCTATGACTTTATGTGGGAAAAGGTATGATTTCATGTTAAAAATGGAAAGATTTAGTTTCATGTTGGAGAAGGAAAGATTTGAACTAGAAAATGAAAGTTTTAACTTTGTTTCCAAAAGTGGAAAATAATTTTTTTTTTCAAAAATAGAAGATCCGATTTTGTTTCCAAAAATAAAAGATTTGATTTGTTTCCAAAATGGAGAGATTTGATTTGTTTAAAAAAAATAGAAGATCTGATTTACTTCCAAAATGGGAAGATTTGATTTATTTTCAAAATGGAAAGGTTTTGAAAAATCTATGGTTTTATGTGATGCTTTTTCAAAATAACTCGAGAGGATTATGCACTTTTTGAAAACATAATGCAAAAACAAATTTAAAAACCATTTTTGATGTGACTTGAATGCAGTGAATGCTAGAATGTAGTTTAAGGGGCAAAGTTAGAGTTTCCTAAAACATGGACTCTAGGGGCTTCAAGACAGCAACTCTCGGATCCATTTTTGAAAAAACTATTTTGAACATAAAATTTAAAGAGGTTAAAAAAACTAGGTTTTGAAGGAGGAGTTTAGGGTTCGAAACCCTAATATGGTCTTTTGAGGCCTTTTTGAATATACCACTTTCCTAGAGCAACCCTAACTATGAAAAATGCTAGAATTACTTTAGGATTGTGATTTTTAAAAACAAATTAGGATGTTAAAACCCTAATATGGACCAAGGTGGCCACTTTGAATATATTACTTTCCTTTGAAATAATCATGAAAATGTTAGAATATCCATAGGAAAGTGGCCACTTTGAAAGCAAAACAATTGTAAATAAGGCATGCTCATGATAATTACAATGCAAAGGGTCATGAATATATAAGGTCAGAAGTTTCACCACATAATCAATAGGGCTCAAGACCACACCATCGCAGGGTAGACTGTAGAAAGGTCCCCAACCAGTGACCTCCCTAAGACTTTCCCTAGGCATGGACCTAAAGTCCTCTTGTTTCAAGCAGGCAAGAAAAGTGGGTAGAAGATGGAGATTAAAACAGAGAGAGAAAAGGAGAGTATAAACTTTAAAGAGAAACCCTACCTTGTCTTCACTTCTTCTTCAACCTTCAATGGTGACTTTACGTTGGACTTGAGGGGCCTGTAATAGTTTTGAAAGGGCTGGAGTTGGCCTTCAATGGTGCTTGGAGGCTAGGGTTACTGGTGTATAGGCTAGGGTTTGAGTGTAGGAAGCAAAGAAGGTTCAAACCTTTGAGAGAATTAGGGTTTATGGGATTTTTGCAGGATGTAGAGAGTTTGGCAGAGTTTTGCTGTGAGTCTTGATGGGGACCACTACTAGTGGCACTAAGCCAATTTTTGGCTAGGTGCCACTAGTGGCACCAATCGTGTATGGATGTGATCTCTGCAGATTTGATTCAATCTTGGGCTACAAGGCAAAGATTTGGGCACCACTCTTAGTGGCCCCCAACCATTTTTTTGGCCTGAATCCACTGCTAGTGGCTCTGGTTCGATTTTGATAGCTGTCGGGCTATGGAGCTCGGTTAGAAAACAGATAAGGGCACTCAGGAGTGTTCAAAGAGAGTTGCTGGTTTATTACCTAGAGCCGGTATGGTTGAAACGAAGACTGGCCCGCTAGGGGTAAAACTGTCATTTGAATTAAGAAACACCAAAATTGCTTCGAAGTTGACTGGAACGGCATTTGGAGATTGTGGATACTCGCGGGAGTGCCCCAAGGGGTTTATCGATTTGATACCCAGAGTTGGTGTGGTTGATGAGGGCGATCAGGCACCTAGGGGTAAAATAGTTATTTTGACCGGGAGTTACCAGAATTGGTCTGAAATTGGTTTGAATGGCATTCAAAGTATGCTAGGCTATTTGGGGATAGTCCTGGAAGGGGTGGACTTACCGCTATAAGGACTTAGGTACTTTCTCAAAGTGCATACTGGGTCAGGGCCATCAGGGGTGATATGGTCATTTTTCACTAAAACAGGCTGGCAGGCAATGGTGTTGACCTTTATGGATTTGGAATGGGCTTCCCATCTTGAGAACTTTGTATGTTATGGGGGATGTGCCGATAGGGACTTATCATTCTAAGGAATTATACACCTTCTCGGTGAATGTGCCAAATTAAATTGGACTAAATGATGCTTCAGGGGCAGTTTGGTTATTTGGCTTGAAGTAGGCCCCCAGGAAGTGACCGATTGATTGGACTAGAGTCTGGAAAGCTGGTTCAGGCTGGAATGTGCTGTGATGCTTCAATGTGAGTCTAGTCGAGTAAGAGATTCCCAGGCAGACAAAAACGGGGTGCTTACAACCATCTTGTACAAGTCTTTCACTAAAGTGTTGGTTTCCCCAACTGTTTGCTCCTGGTTGTTGACCCTAGTAGTCAATGCCCTTATATCATTAGTCAATTGATTAACATTATTTTCTACATTACGTCTATGAGGGGGTTGGTATGTATGTTTAAGCTTGGAATGGTTATGGTACTAGTTGGGTTTGGTACGATTATGGTGGCCATTGGAAAGGTTGCAGTGGCAATTGATAAGGTTGTGGCCGGTTGGGTTTAGAAGGCTTGAGAGTTTTGGGGACCCTCATTTCTCCACCCAAAATTAGGGTGATTTCACCTTGTAGGATTATACTTGTTGGAGTACCGGTTTCCCCCACTCATATGATTAGTGTAACCCCCTATGTATCGGCCAACCACATTAACTTGGCCATGTAATGTCTCTCACACTCCCGGTATGACTAGGCATGCTGCAATGTCTTGCTCCAATGTATCACAACCTAGACATGGTAAAGTTGGCTCAACCTCTACTACATTGACTTTAAATGTCTCAAAAGCCTCCAATTTACAGGTAAGGGAGGTAATTCTAGCATGTAAGTCATCTACTTTCCCAAGTTAGTGTTTCACCCAATGTGTGGTGTGGTTCTATGATTGGGATTTCGAGTCCCTGTGGTTGGGGTTTTTATTAGGGTTTGTCCTGATGCACATAGACTTAACAAACATATTCAATTGAGGTGTCAATAAAGAGTAAACAGTGGTTATGATGTACCAATCAGGAAAACCATGGTGGGGACATGCATGTAACAAATCTTTAACATTGGAAGAAGGTCTCCTCACTCTCTGGTGCAAACTGGGAGATTGCGCGACGTATCGCCTCGGTTCGATTTTCAAAGGAAAACTTTTTTAAGAATTCCCCTTGCAATGTGTTCCATGAGTGAATAGACATAGGCCTCATTGAATTGAGCGACGTCTTAGCCTAGTCTTTAAGAATGAAAGGGAACAGTTTTAAAAGTAAAACTTTCCTAGGACATGAGTTATCTTGAAAAATAGAGCATGTGTCCTAAAAGTCTTTTATGTGAGTGTATGGTTATTTAGAATTGAGACCATGGAAAGTAGGCAAGGTTTGTAGCATTCCCGGCTTAAGATTTAGCGTGGCTTGGTGTGCAGGAAGTACTATGCATGAGATAGGTGTTTGCCTTATGGGATTCATGTAATCTCTCATGGTTTGGTTCGAGGCACCTACATCCCCCAAGTTACTCCTCTCTCTAAGTTGTTGTGCTTATTTTCACCCGGTGGGATTACTCCTGGTGGGATCACACCATCATTAATGTTTTGCCATAGGAATAGGTCCTAAGTCAACAATCAAGGAAAAACTAGATAGGTCGGTCAGAATAGAATGTGTGGGTGATGGAGTAAGGTAACCACGTGGAAGATTACCCAAAGGATCGGCTCTCACTAAACGATTTAATTGTCCCTGAAATAATTAAAGCAATAGAAAAATTACAACAACCCAAACGAACCAGTAATCTCCTTATACAAAGCAATATCACGAATATGAATTTAGCACAAAAGCCTATCCGCCTCTAGTAATCCGCCTTCTAACTACTTTTATGCCTGGACCCCAAATAAGAGAAAAAAACACAAAAATCCTAGTTTCTAGCATGTAACAAGGATGGAACGAAGTTACCGCTTAGGCCTTAACCAATTATTCCTTCGTCATTATAGATGATGGATTAAGAAACTCACTTGTTTTGCGTTGAATGAGATTTATGTTCTAACACGCCTCTTGTGGTCACTTATGCAAAATTTTATTCCCGAGCAACGGTGCCAAAAGCTTGGCTTGCGTCAAATAGTATCTTCTGATAATCCCAAGTGCAGGATGAAGAAGCAGTATATACTCGGTGAAGTCTGGAGTCGAATATTTAGGGAACAATTGACAAGTTGAGGAGACTAGATCATTCTCTCAAATCACACACAAAATCTCACTAGTTACTTCTAAAAAGACCAAAAAATTTTACTCAAAAGTTGGATTGTTTATGCTAAACTAAACTAAGAACATTGATTTGTATTTAATAAAGGAAAAGTCTTGAAACTAATTGATCCATCCAACTGCTTCACTTGGAATTCCAATGGATGTATTTTATAACTCAAATCATTGACTAGGACTCAGAAGATTTAATAATGAAAATAATTATTCTTTACAAATCAAATTCTGGATTTAAATATGGTTTTAGAATCAAAGATGCATACCATTGATTCTTGCAGTAGATATACTAAACAAGAGTTCATGCATAAGCATTACCGAACATAGTCAAACATCTAGGTGTTCAATGATATCTAGAATATTGATCCCAATGAATTATGAAGAAGAAGATTTGAACTTTGAAACCCCAATTACCTCCATTGCTTATCAAAGATCTTCAATTGATCTTCATAATTGATCCTAAGAGTGGATTTAGCTATGCATCTCCAGAAGAATAACACAATTGTATAATAAAACTTTGTTGAATTGACTGAAAAGCTAGGAATTCTGATTATAGGAATTGAGAAAACTATGAAAAACTAGAACTACAAACACTTAGAAAACTCTCTAAAGCTACTGCTAAACTCTCTTAAACAAATAATGAAAAGCTAATCCTAATTATAACAACAAATATAGATTTTATAGATTTCCAAATCTGCAGATTTCGAAACACCGTTCAAATGCCTATAACCACCATTTGAACACAACAGACCACCGTTCAAACATTACGTCAAATGCACTTCAGACATGAATGATAGCTCTTTGAATCTCTCGAATGCGCTTCAGATCTGGTCTTGACGAAACTCCATTTGACCCACCAGTCGAACGCTCATGTTCACCATTTGAACACTAAGCTCCACCGTTCGAACAACTTACGTGGACAGACCTCATGCGTTCGAACGTCCTATGTAACTGTTCGAATGACCTTTTCCATTTTTGCCCATTTTCATCCTTTCTAAGGATGGATTCCTGTTTATATCAAACATTGCAATTTAGATACAAGTTAGGACCAAAATAATATAAATAAGCCTAATCTAAGTCAAACAAAGTACTAATTAAGGCATGGAAATTGCACTTTTAGAGTACAATCAGTAGTTCTAGTAGTTCATTTGCTTGCCCAGCTAGCAGCCCCATTGCTGTTAGAAATATTTGGAGAATCCTTTATCTCATTGCTCTTCTCCTCTGTAGCTTCATATAGTTGATCCATTCTCTTCCACTTCTTTGGCTTCAAGTCTCCATCTTGATTGCATCCCCCTTTCCTTTTTAGCAATAGCCTGTTGAAGCCTTGAGCATGACAGTTCTCTAATTCAGTTAAGGGTGCCTCCCTCCCTATATTAAGAACCATGGATTGACAATCAAAATTTTGAGGCCCATTATTTACAAAGTAATGGCTTGTTTGGGTTTGTATTGTTGTCCATATTCCAATTTCAACCTGTGTTGGGCCAGGGCTATTTGGTTGTATTGGGCTCAGAAGCGTTGTTGGGATAAGCCTATCTTATGTTGCACTTGGTCCATTGTGTTGCACTTGGTCCATTATGTTGCTCCTCAGGGTAAAAATACACCTTGTTCACCGTATTAGGGTTATTTCCCAGATCAAGATACACAAAGTGAGAGAGAAGGCCACCTTTACTTACCTCTGTTCATGGGAGATGCTAATCGTCAAATCCTCTATGTATTGTACTTCCATGTGGTATCTCTATATATGTCATATCAATTGCGTGCTTTTGTGTCAATGGATTATGTGACAGAGGTAGATTCATACACTGGTACAATTGGTTTTGAATTCCACTCGCTGCTAGGTTGCATGACTCTTGACGTGCCACCATAAGAGTCGCTGGTCTAGTTGGAATTAGGTTGTGATTGTGCTTGCAGATTCCAGAATCACCTTCTACAATCTCAATTTGTTCCTCAATGATTGGGGCTATGAAATTTGCTTCCCCTTTTGATTCACCATCTTCTTCCTCGAAATCTGTTGGTATGGTTTTCGAGTTGACAAAATTGCGGATCGGTTGTGCTCAAAGATGTGAACCGTACTTGTTTTACTTTTTACCATCACTAGAATTGCCAGCACTTAGAGACTGACCAATTTTACCACATCTATAGTAGAAATCTCCCAACCACTCATACTTAAATTCAATATCCAAATTCAGCATTCCATTTCTTTGTAATTTGAAACCTGCTTTAATTGGTTTGCTGATGTAAATTTCAACCAGGAATTGAATACATTTACTGTGTTTGCCTTCCTGCAAACTCCAGGGAAAAATTCTAGTGCTTAAGTAGTACTGAGTATTCGGTAGTAATCTTTATCAAATGGTGACATGTGATGAGTGAATACACCAACAACCTAAATTTGTGAGGTAGTATAGAGACTTCTAAGAAACACCTTATCAGATGTTGGCATGTGGTAT
Organism: Euryodendron excelsum; assembly: GCA_033060915.1. Classification (NCBI taxonomy): domain Eukaryota; kingdom Viridiplantae; phylum Streptophyta; class Magnoliopsida; order Ericales; family Pentaphylacaceae; genus Euryodendron; species Euryodendron excelsum. Next base: position 26,820,608 of record CM065386.1, read on the forward strand.
TTTTTCCTTAAAAGTCTCTTCATTACTCCACAAATTCAGGTTATTAATATATTCACTAACCATGTGTCACCATTTATTAGAGATTATCACTGAGTACTCCGTATTACCTAAGCACTAAATTTCATTCTTAGAATCGTAGTGTAGAAAAACTAATAAACCGATAAAGTTTCTACTACTTTAACTAGGGTTTGAGATATCTTTCAAACCGTTCATCTATTTTGAGATGAAATTTGTCAGAAATAATAACATGCATATTGGCTACAACATATTGTAATTTTAGGCCAAACGGAGGATGTTTTTTTAAGCCTCCATTAAAACTCCATTTGAAGCTTTTTCTCAAAACAGCAAAGAGAAACACATGCAATCATCCACCACGGAACTTTAAATGGCTCTAATACCAATGTCGAACCAAACTACTAACTTAGTGGAAGCAGAATATGGGTTTACCTATTGAAGCGTGTCCGAGAGCAAGCCTAAAAGATCCAAAATCTTGAACCAAAAGAACTCCAAGTGTTTCTTGCTTGTCTCTATAAATTTACCCACGATGGAGTGCAATCAAACCTTCCTTAGAAAGCCAAAAACACTCTCACGAGTTATAACTCAAGAGTTTATCTCACTATCAAAGTATCTGGGAGAGAAAGAGAGAAAGAGTTTTCTCCAAAAAGAAAACAGAGAACCTAAATAGTGTCATACGTCTTCACAGACTCACAGCCTCAGAATATATGTATATACACATATATAGCTTTGGGAATTGTAACTTTTTAGGGAAGTTACAACTTCCCAGTTAGTGGGCATCATGACAAGCGGGGTTAACCACCCACTAGTAATGGGTTAGTGCATGCCCATGGGTGCCCGAACCAGTCCATATGCCAATATCTCCCACTCACATATGGGTATGCATCAATGTCTCAACTAGCCAAACATCAAAATGTAAGATCATACAACAAATGAGTCGTACGACCGCTAAGTATACAAAAGTTTTGGGAGCTCTACACTAAGTTTTAAAAAAAAAACTAGCATAAAGACATCAATTATGTTTGAAAAATAAACAAGTGACTTAAGTACCCGAAATCTATCCAAATACATCGGTGTAGGTATCTCCTTCTCCTCTAGAAGCATACCTGACCACTTAAGGTCAACAATATACCCATACTTACATCACAATACTGAAAAGCTAAAGTAAGTTGCGTGCTATGAATATATACTTGATATATAAGATAATCCTTCCTTTGCCCTCATGGCACTCGGATTAGGACTAACCGCTTTTCTAGCGATGTCCAGAAGGCCAAATCAATCATGACCATAAGGTTTCATGCTAAAGTAACTGTGTTAAACCTTTCACCACATGACATAGTTTGAAGTCACAATAATGGGTATAGTAACGTTTGATCACTAAAAATTGATCAGTAAAGGCTTATACGGTGAAGAGACTACGGACTTATTCACCTCCTTAAGTTTGGTCGCTAAGCACATGTAGTATGAATACATGTTATAGTGGATACTTCCCTCACGAAACCTATGTCAGACTATCAATATTGTATAGATCTTAGTCTAGTCACTAAACAAGCGTGTAACTTGTATTTCTCATTTGCTCTCTTTCTAATAAGGTGACAAAATGTAAAACTCACATCTGGCTTTTACATAGGTTATGGTGGATATCAAGAAATAACCACTGTCTATCTTTGATAATTAAATCTCATCCGATCTAAAAATAAGGCGATACAATAGCCTATAGCGTCTCAACTTTGCTCGCTCTCAAAAGAGTCAAAGGTGATAGAAGATGTAAGAGAGCCTATCAACCTGTTAACATACTCTTGATCTCATATGTGTGTTATGCAATAAAACAAAACTATACAATAGTTATTGAACTAAAATATGCATCATAACATAAAATATCCAAACATCCAACATGTACAAAGTGATCAATTAATAAAACAAATTACACATCATCACCACATATGCAGTCCTAATTCTCGACCATTGGGCTTTGTCATAGGGCCTGCTAATATATAACTGGTAGGGATGTGAGTTAGGATCACGTCCTTCTATGCTACCATGTCTCCAATGAAATGATATCTTATATCAATGTGCTTGGTCTTGTCGTGGTACTTAGGATACTTAGCATAGGTTGATGCTACAATGCTATCACAATAAATAGTTATAGTCTTGTAAGCACCCCATTTTTGACTGCTCGGCAGTCTACACTCCGTCCAGACTTGTTTTCAAGTCATTGTGGGCGTATTCCAATCGAAACCGATTTTTCTAAGTCCAAATCCCGTCTGTTTATCGCTTCGTAGGCCCGCCAGGCCCAAATAGAGGTAAAATGACTGAAATGCCCTTAGGGGCATTATTCTCTCCAATTCCAATTCCAATCCCTCTCTCGAGACAGTTTATTCCTCGAGACGGTTCCAACCAGGCACGTCTTTTTGAAGACGGTAAGACCCCTTTCCAATCCCTCTCTCAAGACAGTTTATTCCTCGAGATGATTCCAATCAGGCACGTCTTTTCAAAGATGGTAAGACCCCTTTCCAATTCCTCTCTCAAGACAATTTATTCCTCGAGACGGTTCCAATCAGGCGCGTCTTTTCGAAGACGGTAAGTCCCCTTTCCAACCCCTCTCTTGAGACAGTTTATTCTTCGAGACGGTTCCAATCAGGCGCGTCTTTTCGAAGACGGTAAGTTCCCTTTCCAACCCCTCTCTTGAGATAGTTTATTCCTTGAGACGGTTCCAATCTGGCACGTCTTTTCGAAGATGGTAAGACCCCTTTCCAATCCCTCTCTTGAGATAGTTTATTCCTCGAGATGGTTCCAAATTAGGCACATCTTTTCAAAGACGGTAAGTCCCCTTTCCAACCCCTCTCTCGAGACAATTTATTCCTCGAGAAGGTTCCTAATCAGGCACGTCTTTTCAAAGACGGTAAGTCCCCTTTCCAATCCCTCTCTCGAGACAGTTTATTCCTTGAGACAGTCCGAGTAGCGAAAATACTCGCAAACATCATAACCGTTAGAGTAGTGGAAATAGTCACAAATAGGTCGATATAGGGAATTGCCAACAAACCCCTGTGTCACGACGACCGCCGTTAGAGTGGCGGAAACACTCAAAACCGAGGTCAACACCAGTGCCTCTAGCCCACTTCGGTGAAAAATGACCAAACTGCTCCTTGAGCCTTTTCTGAGACTTTTTGGTCAAGATGACCATTTTGCCCCTAGCATCCGAACACCCTGGGAACCACACCGGCTTTGGGTATCAAACTGGTAACCTCCCGAGAATGCTTCTTATAGTATTCTCAACCTTTTCTTATCTTTCCGGATCATTCCGAGTCAGTTCCAGCTAACCCGGCACAAAATGACCGTTTTGCCTCTAGAGGGCCGATCTCCTTTTCCGACCACACCAGCTCTGGGTATCAAACTGGTAACCTCCCGAGAATGCTTCTTATAGCATTCTCAGCCTTTCCTTATCTTTTCGGATCATTCTGAGTCAGTTCCGGCCAACCCGGTACAAAATGACAGTTTTGCCCCTGGTGGGCCGGTCTCCTTTTCTGACCACAACGGCTCTGGGAATCAAACCGACAACCTTTGGGAACATTCTAAATAATGTTTTCAAATTCCAAGTCTCTTTCTGGGACAGCCGGAGTCTGTCCCGGTAGCTCCTCGACCCGATTGACCATTTTGCCCCTAACGGCCCGGTCAACCCTTCCGACACATCTTGTTCTCATTTTTCAAGTCAAATACCTCCGGGACACTATTCTAAGTGTTCTTGATCTTTTCCGGCCTTCCGGGTCATCCCCAATCCTCCAAAATCCTTTCCGGACTTCCGGAATCACTCCTAGTGAAGCCAGGCTAAAGATTGCATGGTAATCACTAGTACAGGCGCCCAAATCTAGTCAAAGATACATTGTTTGCCGACTTATAAAGTTTCCTAACTGGCTGGCGCCACTAGTAGTGGCGCCAAGCCAAGAATTGACCTAGCGCCACTCCTAGTGGCGCCAAGAGCAATTTTGCCCTGGCGCCACTACAACAGGCGCTAGGTTTGTCCAACCTCTATAAATACATAGCCTCGTCTAGCGTGAAAAGGATCCGCAAACTCAAACCAAAAATCATATAATTCGATATACAAAGCTCGAGCAGCTCCTAAACCCTAGCTTCCCTAGGTTTTCCAAACCCTAGTCACCATACACTAAACCCTAGCCTCCTATAAACTCATACACACCCCCATACACTCATGCACTAACCTTCAACCTTCCTTCGAAGACTTGAAGAGTTTTAATCTGAAGTTTGAAGCTTAAAGACAACTCTTAAAGATTGAAGACGAAGACTGAAGATCGAAGAAAGCAAGGCGCACAAAATAAACAAGATACAAGGTAGGTTCTTCATTTAAATTTCCGCACTTCCCCCTCTCTCTTCTCTCTCTTAACCCACTTGGATTTTCTCTATTTTAATCCCCCATCTCTTCCCCCCCACCCCCCCCCCCCCCCCCCCCCCCTTTTTCTTTGCATGCTTGAAACAAGGGGACTCCCGGTCCATGTGTAGGATTAGACTATCGGAGGGTCACCGTGTTGGGGGCTTTCCTTTAGGCTAACTGGAGACCACGTGGGTCCGGTACCCCTTGATTATGTGGTGAAGCCTTAGCCTTGTATGTTCACGACCCCAAATTTGTATTGTGCATATCATAATCTTGCATCTTCCAAAAACCGTTTTCAAAGTTGTCTTCAAAATCATTTTCAAACTTGTTTTCAAAATTGCATCAAAATTCCCTTTTCAAGAACTTGTTTTCAAAATCACAATCCTAGGGTCATTCTAGCTTTTCCATCGCTAGGATTACTTTAGGAAAGTGTTATATTTAAAGTGACCTTCATGGTCCATATTTTCAACTCTTGTTGTTTTCAAAATCGCTTTCCTAAAGTGGTTCTAGCCCTCTTATGGTTAGAATTGCCTTAGGAAAGTGAGATGTTTTTATGCCTTCTAAAAACTCTCTTTTCAAATCCCTCCTCCTAAAAATCTCTTTTTCAACATACTTCCCAAAAACTCTTCTTTCCAAAATTATTTTCAAAAACTCCCTCCCAAAATCTATTTTTTCAAAACTCCCCTTTTTCAACTCCTTTCCAAAATCCTCTCCCCAAAATCTCTTTCTAAAAAAACACTCCCTAAATTCACTTTCCTAAAAACTCCCTCCAACAATTTCCTTTCAAAAATCTTTCTAAAAACTCTCTTTCCAAAATCTTCCTTCTAGAAACTCTCCTCTAGGATTTTCCTTCTAAAATCTTCGTTTCTAAAAAACACACCTTCCAAAAACTCCTTAAAATCTATTTCCAAAAACTCTCTCTTCGAATTTACTTTCCAAAAACTCTTCCCTTTAGAAACTCCTCTTTAGGATTTCCTTCCAAAATCTTTGTTTCCAAAAAAAACGCACTTTCCAAAATCCTCTTTCCTTAGAGCCCAAGTCAAGCCCTAGAACTCACAATTAGGAAACCCTAATTTTCTTTCCAAAAACATGATTTTCAAACTTTGCCCCAAACCTAGGTTTCTAAAACCTCTTGTTTTCGCATCCAAACTATACATGTTTCCAATACCTGTTTTCTACGTCGAAACTATAATTTTCCAAATCTAGGGTTTCTAGAATCTCCCTTTCCAAATCCTTGCCAAATCCTATCTTCCCTTTAGGAAACCAAATCAAATATTCCCGTTTAGGAAACCAAATCCAATCCTCTATTTTTTAAAACAAAATCAAACCTTCGCTTTTAGAAACCAAATCCAATCCCTTCCTAATCCAAACCTTTCTCAATTCAATTCCTTCCTAAACCATAAGTTTCTTAAACCTAAACTTTAAATCTCTCCTTAAATTTCAAAATCCAAATTCTTCCTAATTCGAATCCTTCGTAAGCTTCTCCTTTCCTAAATCTTAAGTTTCCAAAACTTGAACATAAAAATCTTTCCTAAATTTTAAAACTCAACTTTCAAATATTTCCTAATTCAACCATTTCCTAATTTTACCCCTTTTCCAAATCTCAACTTTCCAAATCTAATTTTTCAAACCTTTCCTAAGTTCAAACATTTCCTAATCTCAAGATTTTCTAAAAAACTTTAAAACTTTCTAAATCTTAAACTTTCTAAATTTCAAATCATTCCAAATTCAAAACTTCCCTATTTCAGAACATTCCAAATTCTAAACTTTCCAACTTTCAAAACTTCCTCATTTCAAAACCTTTCTTAAAACCAAACTTTCCAATTTCAAAACTTGCCTAAACCTAAAACTTTCCTAAGTTGAAATTTTCTTAAATTCAAAACTTTCCTAAGTTGAAACTTTCTTAAATTCCAAACTTTCCTATTCCAAAACTTTCTAAAAATTAAACTTTCCAAATTTGAAACTCTCCTAAACCGGACCTTTCCTAATTCGAACATTTCTTAAGTCCAATCTTTCTTAAAACTCTTCCAAGTCAAATCTTTCCTAAGTCCCTTCTCTTTCCTAAGTCTAGGTTTCCTAAAACCAAGTTTTCCAAAGTCAAGTATTTTCAAATCTTCCAATCAAAGTTCAATCTCTCAATCTTCTAACCTAATTTCCAATTCAATTTCTTTATTCTAAATCAATCTCTTCTCAAACGGACTCTTGTCCGAACTACGACTGACCTGATTCCTCCAAAAGGATACGTAGACAACCCTCATGGGTGCGGTCTCCACATTTTTCAAATTTTCAATTCCACAACTTCTTTCAAATTTCAAATTCCACCACATTTTCCAAATCTCAAATTCTACAATCTTTTCAAATCTCTAATCTATTTTCAAACTTCCAATTTCAAATTTCTATTTCCAAATTTTCAAACTTTCCAATTTCAATTCCATCTCTTCAAATCTATTTTCAAATCAAATCAATTTCTTTCCAAATCTATTTTTCAAGTCTCTTTTTTTGCACTTGCATATCATGCATCATGTTTTTTTTTAAACATTCCTTTTCAAAGTGGATAGGATTGAACATTAATTAATTGGAGACTCTAATAGGTGAATTTAGGATAAATTGACATGTTGGTACTGAAAGGGCGGGATAGGATGATAGCTTAGTGCGTCTTTCCTACACGTAACCAACCTCCGAACATAAATCACTGTTTTCAAAGACCAAAAAGGAGTTATTTTTCAGAAAAGGGCTAAATTTTTTCCAAAGGTTGCCAAACAACCTGTTTTTCTTAAAAACCCTCTCTTGAGAAGATGTTTCCAAAATCATTTTCCAAAAACCCTAAGTGTAGTCTTCAGATTATTCTTAGTTTTTAGGTGACCTAACTCACCTTAATCAAGTTAGGTGGCGACTGCAAATCTTCTTCCAAAAGCCCTTTATTCAAATCAATTTTTCAATTCAAACCTAATCGCACTCATTCTTCTAGGAGGGTAAGTTCTAACGAGAGAGTACAGCATTTTTCCCGCTTGTGTGAATATTCCTCGAGTGCGAAAAATCTGGGCACGACAAGTCTCTATAGGGAATATGACGACATCCAAATGTCCAAGGAACCTTCTCAATCAAACAGTCACCTGTACAGCAGAGGAGCACGCCACACAATCTGCCTCCATAGTGGATAAGGCAATATAGGACTACTTCTTGCTGCTCCAAGAAATGGCCCACTACTGAGCAAGAAGGCATATCATCAAGGTCACCACCCCAATCAGCATCACTATAGTTTACTAAACGCATATCCAAATACTGATAACATAGTACAGAATCTGCAGTCCCTTTTAGATACCTAAATTTCCTCTTGACTGCTTTCCAATGAGTAGGTCCTGGGTTCAATTTGTAACGACTCACTAAGCCAATAACATAACTGATATCAGGAGGAGTACACATCATAGCGTACATCAAGCTCCCTACGACACTAGAATATGGTACTTGGGACATTTGTTCTTTCTCTTCTAAAGTATTAGGTTCCATATCAAGGCTTAGGCTTTCACCTTTCACAACAGATGTATTAATGGAGTTTTGCATTTTGAACCACTTAAGGACTTTCTTTATATAGGTCTCTTGAGACAAAACAAGAAGTCTCTTAAAGCAATCTCTCAGGATCTTAACTCCCTGTACAAAACTTACCTCACCCATGTATTTCATCTTGAAAGTGGAAGATAACCAACCTCTAGTGGTAACAACTAACTCCATGTTATTACTAGCCAGTAAGATATCATGCACATAAAGTATAATATAATGAAACTGTCCTTGGACTGTTTAATGTTCACACAGTGGTCTATTTAGTATAGCTCTAAATCTAAATAAGCTACAATAGCTAGCATAAGGTGAATGGCAGCAAATCTAACTACGGGGGAGAAAGTTTCCTCGTAGTCAATACCCTCTCACTGAGTGTATCCTTTTGCAACCAAACGTGCCTTGTACATCTCAATAAAACCATCTGCCTTATATTTGACTTTGAGAACCCATTTGTTCCCAATGGCCTTACGTTTCGGAGGGAGTTCAACCAAGTCCCATACCTGATTAACTCTCATAGAATCCATCTCTTCATCTATAACACCAATCCATTTTTTCACTAATAGGTGATGAGAGAGCCTCTGTAATAGTCCTAGGCTCAACAACATCATCTGAAGCTACCATGAAAGACTCCCCCCTCAATCTCATAACGACGACGAGGGACGATCCCACGTGTGCTCCGATGCAATGGAGTATCCTAAGAATACTCATCAACTAACATATCAGTCGGTGCATTGCTCCCACTCTCCTTAGGAGGTTGAGGAATCTATCCCTCAGTCTCAACTAGTCCACCTAGTGCTCTCTCCTGAATATCATCCATCTCATAGAGATCCATGTCTCTAGACACCTACCCCTGCTGGGAAAAACATCCTCCAAAAAATCTGCATCCTGTGACTCCATCTCAGCCACACTCCCATCCGACTGCTCTCCAATGAACACATGTCCCTTTGAGTACTCAGAATAGTGTATAAAGATACACTTCTTCCCTCTAGGGCCTAGCTTCCCATACTTGTGAGAAGCATTGTGTATATAAGCTGTCGAACCCCACGGTCTCAAATGACTTAGGTTAGGCTTCCTACCCATCTATAATTTATAAGGGGTAGATGGAACAGATTTAGAAAGCACATGATTAAGAATGTAGGTTGTGCAATCAACAAGGCATCCCTCCAATAAGATATTGGAATATAAGCCTGCGCTATCATTGATCTAACCATGTCTAACAAAGTGCGGTTCCATCTCTTCGCTACACCATTTTATCGTAGAGTGCCTAGAATAGTCAACTGTCTAAGTATTCCCTTATCTTCATAGAGCTCTTGAAACAACTCAGATAGATACTCATGGCCACGATCAGTCCTTAGAGCCTTAATGCTCCTGTATAGTTGATTTTCAACCTTAAGAACATAACGTCTAAAGTAATCTAATGCATCTAACCTATGTGAGAGCAGATAGATATGAACAAAACATGTGTAGTCATCTATAAATGTTATAAAATAAGGTGCACCCTGTGTTGCCCGCACATTCATCGGACCACAAATATCTAAGTTAATAAGCTGTAATGGAAAAGATGTCCTTTGAGCCTTACCAAAAAGTTTTATGGTTGCCTTTCCCTTAGGCAACTCTCACAAATCGACAAGTCGACCCTTGCGAATGAATCCAAAAGACCCTTTCTTGCTAATCTGGCCAGTCTATCCTATCGAACATGTCCTCGTCTGGAATGCCATCTCACAAAATCAATAGAAGAATCATGCATAGAAGCATTAAATGAAACTGTATATTCTAAAGCACAATCCATACTAGAAATGTTAACATTCAAAAATATAAAACCATCCAATAAATAGCCAAAACCATAGTAGATGGCTATGATAAATATGTGTAGACTGAGTCTCAAAACAGAAACGATAACCTAGACTAAGAAAACTAATAACTGAAAGTAGATTCCACCGTATCCCCGGTACATAAAGTACATTATGAAGGTCAAGAGTGCGATCACCCTTCCAATCTAGCTGATAGGTGCCAATCCCAATGACATCCACACTGGACTCGTTCCCCATGTATACTTTTCTGCAACCAGCTGGTACGCAAGGATACTTCACTTATCCAAATCTGCTTCTCGCTATATGAGCAGTTGCTCCTTAGTCTACAACCCATAATTGAGGAGAATCAGCACTCAAAACTTGACTAGACCCAACATAGTCAATGCGAGAAACATAAATGGGGAGTACCTTCTTTGACTTAGTACACTCACGAGCGAAGTGACCCAACTGTTTACAGTTAAAGCACTTCATCTTGATCTTATGCTTTTTTTACCACTTCTTTTGCCTCTCTTTCTGTGCTTGGCAGACTTAGTCCCACTGGACCCAGCATCAGGACGTTTTTTACCAGTATTAGCAACGCCACCACCTCTCCTACGTATGGACCCAGATGTCTGGCGTGAGCTAGCCTCAGCAACATAAACAGTACCACCATTAGCCTTAGAAGCCTCTAGGCGCTCAACTTCCAACTCCAGATGGCAGGAGATATCCTTAAACGTCCTCACATTATCATTATGAGTCGTGTTCTGCTTCATGTGCTCTCATGACTGCGGTAAAGAGCGGATAACAGATTGTACCTCCTACACATTGGTAAGAATATGTCCTGCTGCCCTAAGCTAGCATATCATGGTTGACATCACTCGTAAATGCTGCCTCATGGAGTGGTTAGGCTTCTTCTGATAAGAATCAAATTTGAGTGTCAACTCGCGCAATTTAACAAGAGACGTTACCCCGTCCTTTAGCTTTAAAGCCTCCCCAGTCTCATAGGAAGTCTGGAATGCCTCAGACTCTAGCAAAAGATCATTCTCTATGCTGCTCAACATAAGATAGCGCCTGTCCTGATCTTTTTCCTACCAAGTTTTGTATAGTTCCAGCTCTCTACAGTGCTAAGTTGTAGTACCTTGTTTGAGCTCAGTCATCAAATGGTCAATGTGAGCCAAAAGACCCTGCTCGTTGAGAACAAACTGAATCTCAAGGCACCAAATATCATAGTTGTCGCCATTCACCTTCTCTCCCTTAACCATGTCAGCCACTACATTCTTAGATGCCATGATGAACTACAAATAGAGATAAAAGCACAATGATGTAAGAATAATGCATAAAACATTTTTTTGCCACAAAAATTAAATATTAAAATAAGACAACTCTCCAAAGTCACGAGATTGAGGCTTTGCTCCCAATCATCTCTCATGCCCCTAATGATTATTATCAAATTTTAATTTAACTAACGCTCAAAAATTGGTTATCAGGAGTCAAATCTCTAAACATTCTCTCAACTGATCAACCTCCTACTAAACAAATACATCTAGGCATGTAATAAGCTTTAATTCCCTGCCTATAACATAAATATCATCGCAATATTATTTCTATGCGATCAAACAATCCAAATTATATAATTAAAACTAACAAACATCACATGGCATAGCATAAAACATGAATAAATATAATTCTAATAATTCAAAATTAGAATAACTGAGTTCCAGCATGTTATCTAGTTCAATTCATAATTTTTTGCAATTTTTTGAAATTTTAAAACAACTAAAATAGTTAAATAAATTACAAAAAAATACTGCAGAACATCATAAAAAACCATGTAAACACACCAACACAAAGAGCAAGTATCCAGCACCATAAAACACAATCCTGGGCCTAAAAACCCATGTACGTGCCACAACGTGCACAAGTACGCCCCAAAAATCTATTTTTTCCTTTATTATATAATCAATTTTTTAAAAATAATTTTCCAGAGAGAAAAAATTTGGAAAACGTATATTAAAATAGGAAAAAATGTTTCAAGCCAACACAAAAAAAATTGGGCCAAAAAGCCCTTGGAAACGTGGCGCCACGTGGCTGCCTGCGCATGAGCACATCATTGCTAGCGCAGGCGCATGGCCTTCACTCGCCGCCTTCCCAACTTCTGTTTTCGATGTGGTCGGTAGGGTTGGTTTTGTCTCTGTGAGGTCAATTTGTATCTGTCCTTGTTTTGGCTTTGTGGGTCCTCTATCTAGGTGAGTGAGTAAAATGCATCTCTTTACGTGACTGAGATAAATCTAATGAAAACTATATTTATCTCATTCAATGAATCAAATTCAAACCAAATCGACTTAAAACTTCAATCCTTCATAACTTGCAATATACTCAACGAAAAAATACGCATAATATATCGTTGAAAATGTATTGAAGAGATGAACACAACCATGTAAATTTCATGCTCAAAATTGTAGTGTAGAAAAACTGATAAACTGATAAAGTTTCTGCTACTTCAACTAGGGTTTGAGATGAAATGTTCCAAAAATAAAAACATGCATATTGGCTACAACATACTATAATTTCAGGCCAAACGGATAACATTTATTCGGACTGCCATTACAGTTTTGTTTGAAGCTTTCTCAAAAATAGCAAAGAAAAACACATGCAATCATCCATGAGAGAACTTTAAATGGCTCTAATACCGTTGTAGGAGTGCACTAGTAACTAAGTGGAAGCGGAATATGGGCTTATCTCTTGAAGTGCGTCTTAGAGCAACCCTAAAAGATCTGAAATCTTGAACCAAAAGAACTCCACGTATTTCTTTCTCGACTCTGTAAATTTACCCGTGATGGAGTACAATCAAACCTTCTTTAGAAAGCCAAAAACACTCTTACGATTCACAACTCAAGAGTTTATCTCTCTGTCAATGTATTTGGGAGAGAAAGAGAGAAAGAGTTTTCTCCATACAGAAAACAGAGAACCCAAATAGTGTCATACGTCTTCACAAACTCACAGTCTTAGAATATACGTATATACACATATACATGTCTGGGAGTTGTAACTTCTCAAGGAAGTTACAACTTCCCAATTAGTGGGTATCATGACAAGTGGGGCTAACCACCCACTAGTCATGGGTTGGAGCATGCTCATGAAAGCCCAAACCGGTCCATATACCAACAATTTTACCTAAGGAGTGTCTTCTATTTTTTAACTTCATCCAGTGGGTTATGAAGCCATCATAACAATCCCACATAGGCCTTCCTTTGCATCAATATCTCTTTGCATGCGTATGTACCCTTCTCTGCCCCAGCTTGTGTCCCATTAATTCTTATCTAGCCAATACTTGGTCCCATCATCACTAGTTCCACAACCAACACCAGAAACACCATGGTCGAACTCAGTGCCACAGGCTCCTCTAAAGACACCGCTTGAGTAGAATTGGAATTCGGATCCCCTAGCGTCAATGGCTACCGGCTACCGACTACCGAGACTGGTTGATTAGCAACAGCCTTCAGCAATGCACTCTCACTATTGGTGGACACATCTTCAAACCCAGTTATCTTGGCTGCATGGTTTGCTGCCTCGTTTTTATTGCAAGTGCCATCAGATCCCTGGTAAGGGTAGTTTGACTCAGTGGTGAGGCCTTTGTTTTGTTCGATGAATATAAATGGATTGTCCATGAGACCGCCCTGGCAGCCTTGATCTTTGGTACCCTTGTTGCAGTCAACTAGCTCTTGCTCAGATAGGGAGATTAGCTTACCAGTTGTTAACTGGTTAAGTCATTCCATGGCTGCCACGGTCGAAAAGGCCCTACGATATCCTCTATTTTGGTGACAAAAAGATGGTCAGAAAACATTAAATTTTACATTTTCATTCTCTCTCTCTCTCTCTCTCTCTCTCTCTCTCTCTCTCTCTCTCTTTTCTTGAGAAATTGTAACTAACCACATTGGCCATGGTCCTTGATTGCAGTTACAGCGCCTTTCTTTCTCCAGTCCATGGTAGATGGTATTACAGTCACATTTTCATATTTGAAGGATGCTGCAACTCTGTAGCAAACATGGCTCTTGAACCTATTGCGCAATTTGAAATCTTCATTTGTAAGGTCTGCAAATTGATAGACCCTTATCTTGTAAGGCCTGTTCGAGGCTTTATTAAAAGATTCTATACGTTCCACGTTGGCCTTGAATATATTGTAACGTTTCTCCTTCTCTGCGGTATCCTTAATACACGCCCATAGCTAGTCATCCATTGTTCATGCCTCTCATACATTGATGCCCCTTGAAGAGAACGTGATGCAGCTTAAGAAGCCAAAATTCCTAATATGAATAGCAAAGCCAGGCAGATGCACTGGTACTGTTTTCTGGAATCCATGGTTGTATGAAAGTCAAGAGTAGCACATTGGTTGTCTTTTACTAGCAATAGGCATATGTGCATAATATTGAGGATTATGACAAATGGGTACCATTAAGTGACAAAAAAAAAGGTATGTCGAAAGGATAATGCTAAATGAACATAATTTATATACAGAAATTTTACTTGTTTAAGAGGCATTTGGAATACCTTTCGGAATTTGATTTACTAGAGTATGGGCACTTTTGACTTCATGAGATGATATCCATAGCTTAAGTTAGAAGAAAGTTTATTGTGATTGGCAAGGCCACAAGGCATTTCAAATGTTTCCATATATTCGTCAATTTTGTATTGTTAATCAGGTGAAAAGTATTTCAATCGGACCCACAGATTTAAGTATCAGCAAATTGAATGGAGTTTGAATCAGAGGAGCTTCGAGAGAAATGAATATTAGTGATGCATGGAAGCTTATAGAAAATCAGAAGAATACAGTTTGATAGTTTGAATTTATTAATTTGCGCACGAATGCCGGAAGCCAACTCTTCTTAAATTTGTTGATTCCTTGAAATACTGAACAATAGGCATCAACTGTTAGTTGATACGCAAAGAATATCTAAAGTTAGAATAAATAAGAAAAATTTCTCAATACAATTACTCAAAAGCTGAGATCTATTTATATAAAACCCTAATAGGATTCAAATTGTGTGATGGTTATAAAATTAAAGAAAACTATCAAAAATAAAAAATAAATCTAAATTTTGCGAAAAAGCTAATTTAGGTCAGTAGAATCATGCTAGAAGTAACATCATCAAGTTCTGACTTTTACAGTGAAAGATACAAAATAATTAAATATTACAAAAAACAGCAAATCCTATGTTTGAGATTTTAAACAATGAAATTTGCCAAAATTTCACCTTTAGCCATTTCCACAACATCGCAATGGAACCCGCTCGGAATCGCATTTCCTATTAACCTGCTAAATACCGTGCTATTCCAAGATACTTGCGCCGGCGTCCCATTTTGCCTTGTTCAATTGCTCCATATAGTTGAATGCCCGACACGTACAGCATCAAGTAGGCCATAGATATGCAAAGATGGCAGGTTGGCCAATAGCTTCTAAATTAAATATCCTTTAGGCGAGCAAAGGATTTCAGACATATCCTCTAGGCAAGCGCAAAGGATTCTTTAGGCATATAATTTTAGTAAACTCCTTGTGAATGGCATAACATAAATATTATAGAGCAGACCCATTGGTAAAGCTTTGGTGAGGCCGTAATCGGATTGCAACTGAAAGATCCCACATTTTTGGATTTGTAATCAGCCATCATTATCTCCTATTTTTTCTCCACTTACCTAAATTTATGGTACAATTCTCTCTCTCTTCTCAACCGACTCTTTCACTACTAACCCTCTTTATCTATAATTACGTTTTGTGGATAAAATAATACCACACGCACATAATGCGTGGCAAAGCATTGACCTGCCCATTCACTGCGTAATAAATGAACTTCTAGAAAGAAGGAAGATTACAATCCTTGCTCCAATCAGCAGCAAAAAATTATTTCTGCTCCTTCAGTTTATTTATTTTCATCATAGCTAAAAAAGTGGGTGATCACAAAGAATAAGAACGTAAAATAAAAGTAAATTATGTCCAGAAACTGAAATTTTAAATTGCCACTGTAGAAGCCAGTAGACAGTTATTTTAGACTGATATAATTGGTTACAAGTCTCAACTAAGTAAATATCATCTATTGAATAACTTAAGCTGTTTGGAAATACTTAACATCATCTAAGACAATTTGCCTTCACATATACGATACTAGGTTAAGTGGCCTTCACTATGAATTAAAAAACTATGGTTATATTAAAGGGTATTCATGTTCTTGTCCCATGCATATAACTGTTGGAATAGCAGACAATTTTACAAATTCGCGATTGTGTTAGTGAAAGCATTGCTTAACGACGTGCATGATTAAATGTTCTGATTTGACCCTTCCAATTGGCTACTTTAATAATATGGTTTCCTTTTATTTTTCTTTTCGTCTCTTTGGATGTATAGGATTTCCTCAGCGATGCATATTATTTTACCAAGGTACTATCTTTGATTATAGAATTTCATGCAGTGGGGTACAAAGGATGACAAAAAAGATGAAAAAAATTTCCAGCAGTTCTTGCTGTAATTATGACCTATCAAGAGTTGGACTCGAAGAGTGACGACCAAAAAGCACTGCCAATAGTTCTACTCTGGCAATTTTTGCTATTATAAGGTGAACTGAAAGACATATGTTGGTATATTCTAATATGATCGTCTGTTAACCAATCCATGAATCTTGATTGAAAGCTATCTTGACCTCGGTATGGACGTCGGAGACCTCTTTCAATCTATCTTGACCTCCACCGCTGATAACGGAAAAATCTGTGGATAAGAATTTGATTGAAAGCTTCTCTGTCTTCCTCCTCTCTGTCTTCTTCGATTCATTTCAGTTCTTTTCCCTCATTCACTCCAGTTGTACTCTCTTCTACTTCAACCACCCATATAGTTTCTGTTATATTTCCTTCGGACTCAAGTTGTTTCTCAATGCTAGATCATATCATTTTCTTGATTACCTCGCATCCTGCCAACTGGGTGAAGGGAGGTAAAACTCATCTTTGTGTTTTGGTCCTCAGTGTGTGTTTTAGCTGCTCTCATCCGCCCACCCCCTGTTACTGTTTGCACATCTACACTGGAAATGGCCTCTGTTTCAAAGACCACTATCATGAAGAACTACTTCACCCCATCTGGGGATAACCTTCCACCTAACAAATACAATGTTTGGCTGAGAAATATTTTCTCCAAACATGGTATAAAGTGGTTGACTGTTTCATCCCATGAAAATCCAGGAAGACAAGCAACACAAGATTTGGCTTTTTCCGCTTTCAAAATAGGCACGAAGCTGAGATAGCAATCAATACGTTGAATGGTGTCTGGTTGCTGCACTACCAACTGATCGTGAAATTTGCTTTATACGGAACCAATAACAGGATCTCAAGGAGCAAAAAAGAAGTAACAAACAAGATGAAAAACCAAAATGTCAGAAATGAGCAGACTAGAGAAAGAGTGCCGAAATAAACTCTGATGCAGTCAGGGATGGAAGATCATACAAGCAGGGACGGCCAGAAAAACACAACGCTATCAGAGGTTGTTATAGCAGTAGATGTCGACGAAGATTGGATCAACAACTGGGTTAATGGAATAGCAAGATATTTTAATATTATCCCCGGAATTGAAGAAGCAATGAAGACTGATGGTGTATTCAGCATTGTCATCAAACCCTTAGGTGGATTAAAAGTTTTAGTCCAATTCCGCAGTAATTAGGAAAAAGAAGCAATGTTAAATGGAGCAAAGGATTGGCTCTATCGGTGGCGGACCCAGAAATCATACTTAGGGGGCCAAACTATAAGCTTTCAAATTTCCATAAATATCATTAATTGCTAATAAATTTTTTCAGTCAATGTTAAGATAAATGTGCAGTTAACAAAAGACATCAAAAGTGAATTACATATATATTATAAAATACCAAAGGGATCAATTTCTCCATATAGATTAACGTTAAACACAAAACAAAAAAAATCATCTCGTCTATGAACTGAAGTTAGGCATTTTAAGTTAAGCTCGACATTCTTTCATGCAATAGAACTCATCAATTATCGAATCGGTATCAAAATATTGAGCAATTTCTTTCTCAATATATGTGATCAAATAATTTGCTAGAAAATCAGCTTACATCTTGTTACGAAGTTTAGTCTTAACAAGACCCCTAGCTGGAAATACACATTCTGTTGTTGCCGTTGAAATAGGAAGCAAGATGAATCAATCTATCTACAAGAGGATAGATCATTGACTTTTTTGTTTTCTTCAACACTTGGTATAACTCTAATATTGTTGACACATTTTGTAACTCATGACATTGATGGATATCAAGTTCATAATGTTGGAATTAAAATTTCAAATGCAACTTCTCTTGCTTAGTGAAGTCTTGAGGATAAAATTTACTCACAAGCTTGCAAATCTTATCAATGTTAAAAGATCTATACTCATTTCGAGGATCCAAAGCTAAGCTTAAAATGAGTAACTCCACCATATCCTCATTGAATCTATTATTCAATTCTTACAATTGAGAGTCGATTGTGGCTGTGAATAGATCAACCCGATAATGGTGCTCTATTATGATTTGATCTCTTTGAAGATGAGATCGACCTCAACCGGTATTGTATCGAGCATTCATATTAGGAATCTTTGTATCATGTTTCTTACAAAATAATTTCACCTTTCCTAACAAAGAGTCCCATCCATTTTCTCTCATTTGCTGGATAAGTACTTTTGTTGTTGAAACCAAAGGCATTGCATTCAATATATCTTGAGACTTACATTGCAAAGCTTAACGAAGATCGTCAATGATCTCCATGATCTCTCCCATAAGATGCAAGTTGAAAACAAATTCAAATGATGTAATGGTATCATAAGATGAATCTGCACCAACTTGTTGTAAATAAATGTTCCCATCAACGATGATATTTTTTAGGACTAAGCAAGTTGCATCAAACACAATCATCAAACTTCAAATAGAACTAAAATGAGAACCCCATAGAGTATCTGCCGCTCATTTTATAGTGTCAATTAGATTTAGCCCTTTACCAGTTTTAAGCTCATCAATAGCAAGTCTTTTTGCAAGTTCAGTAGTTTTAGCAACTCTCAATTGGTCATGACGTTTACAAGAAGAACCAAAAATATTGACTGTGAGAGTTAATTTGGAGAAGAATTGATGAATGGGAATAACATCTCTTGCTGCCTCAACCAATGCTAATTGGAGTCGATGATCAAGACAATGAATATAATATACATAGAGACACTCAGAAGAAAATAAAGCTTGCCATCTAGCCCATTCTACACGCATAATACTAGCTCCATCGTATCCTTGACCACGAATATTGTATGCTAAGATCATGGCAAGAAAGAACAACAACTATTTCTTTTTTTAAGGTTGAAGCAGTAGTATCTGAAACATGGATTAATCAAAGAAACACTCCCGTATAAAGCCACACTTATCAACAAATCTTTAGACAATGGCCATTTGCTCTCTTTTAGATTCATCATGAGCTTCATCCATAATAACGTAAAACTTTGCATCACCAATTTCTTGACAAATGAAATTCCTTGTTCTGTTTGAGAAAATTTGTAAAATTTCTTTTTAGATCTTATGGGATACATATGAAGCATTTTGTGGAGCATTCTCTAACACAACTGCAACTACCTCCTCATTGTAAGAGGCTAAAATCTTGATCATTTCAAGAAAATTACCCTTATTTTTTGAATCGGGACGTTCATTATGGCCTTTAAAAGCACAAGCTTGGAATGTGAGCCATTTGATAGTATTTATTGATGCCTTCAACCAGAATCAATTATTTGCAATTTGTTAAGAAGTTTGTTTCTCAATTAACTTTTCAATGTGTTGTGACTGATTCATCAAATATTGATAACCTTTCACAGCTTTCTTGTCCAAGGAGTTGGGATTTTTTTTCAACATGAGTCAGAAAAGCACAATTTCCCCCATCATTAACTTTCTTCCATGATTGAAATCTTTTAACAATAAATGCACTCGATTCGGGGCTCCCTATTGGCATAGTGAAGAGATAATATGGTAGACAAAATGCAGCATCTTTGGTTGGAGAATATTCTAACCAATTTGGAAATAACTTGAACCAAGAAGCTTGAAAGCGATGGGGATGTTTATCATTAGATAAGGGGTATTCAGAAAGAATATGTTGATAAGGCCCTGCTTTAATATAGGCATGTTGGATTTCATCTTGTTGGTTGACAGGATATTCTAATATTTATCAGCGTAATCCTAGATCACGCTCTAAAGAAGAGATATCAATTTCTTTTGATTCAATTCTAAGAACTTTGAAACGACAATATCCGGGGATTGAAGTTTCAGCATTAGAATTAGGGGGCTCAACGGAAGTTGGTCTACTAGCTTTTGAACTTTGAGAATCTCTTTTCTTAAAAAATGCATCAATTGTGGTTTTCTTCATCATCATTAACCTATATTTTAAATTTCACTTCTATTAAATGAGCTAAAACATAATTCTAGCTAAATAATTCAACATTTAACTACTTCTAGAATTTACAATTAGACCAAAAAAATATAAAATAATTCTAGCTAAATAAAAGAAGAATGTGCATAATATGACAATAGCAGAGTGAATCAG
Organism: Euryodendron excelsum; assembly: GCA_033060915.1. Classification (NCBI taxonomy): domain Eukaryota; kingdom Viridiplantae; phylum Streptophyta; class Magnoliopsida; order Ericales; family Pentaphylacaceae; genus Euryodendron; species Euryodendron excelsum. The sequence continues at coordinate 26,840,942 of CM065386.1, forward strand.
TGATGATTGATGAAGAGATAAATAAGTAATTCAATACCAAATCAAAGAATGAATAGAAAATAGCCAATAAATGCATGTAAACAAACATAGTTGTTAAATTTTGAAACAAAATAAAATAAAACAATAAACTAGAAAAGAGAGAGGGTTAATACATAGATCCATGTATCTGTAGATAAAAAGAGAGATAGTCAGATAAAAAAGACTAACCGAGAGGGTTAAACAGCATAGAGAAAAAGGGAGTAATAGCTTCTGATCACAGATTCACAGACAGAGTGTGGAGTGCCCACCGCCGCAGGCCCACAACGACAAAGAGTAAGATGAAAACGAGTTAGAACCCTAACTTTTCAAATTTTGTCCTACTTCCAAGAGGTTTGTTAATATAATATCTATATTGAATAGTTTTTACTTTGTTGTAAAAGAAAACAAAGTGGGCCCCTTATGTAAAAGTAGGCTTTCAGCTACCTTGTGTATTCCCAAAGAAGATTTATTTGTCTTTTATGAAAACTTAAATACTAAATAAATATGTGGGCCCACCTTTTGCTACATAAAGCAACATGTGAAATACGTTTGGGGGGCCATGCTTAAGTACTTCATAGACGCATGACTAAATTATACATACAGTAGTAGAATTTTTCTTTTTTTTTTTGCAAAAGCCATGGAACCCCCAAACCCCCAACCACCCACCCCCCCCGGGCGTGGTCAGTCCACCATTGGGCTCTGTAACTAGTTCTTAGCAGTACATGAATGGAATAAAGAGAGTTCAACCAAGCAAGAAGAATTTAGCATAATGTGGAAAGGATGCCACTGCACACTTGGAATGATACAAACTTTAGGAAAGTAGGAAACTTATGAGGATCAACCATTGCTGTCGATACCAATACTTCAAAGAGAATGGAGCTAGAGTTTGGTAGAGTTTTGATAGAAACCTCATCTGAAAATCTCATTAGTGGCTACTGTAAACTACAAGCGGGAAGATTTCTTTACAAAATTAAGTATCAGAAGACAACTTCCAGAAAATTCATGTTTGAAACACTGGATCCATGTCAAAGGCCCAAAGTTATAGAAACCAATCAAATCACTCAAATCATTCATATTATCAAGAGGATGTTCATGATCAAAGGAACAACTAGCCGCAGATGGGTATCATATCATAATATTTAATTGCCGGAGAAGATGAAGCTATTGGAGACAACTTCCAACCCATTTCTTAGGGAAATTATGATCTAGCTTTACTAAGCCATGTGGAGGATTCGAATAAATCAAATTCAAAATTTTCATTAGGAACATACAGTAGGACGCCTAACTTGATAGTTAATGAAGTAGCTGGGAGGAGGAGGCTCCCAATACTAATGGCTCAAAGAAGGAGGAGGCAAATGTAGTTGAGCTTGCTTTAATTGATCATTCTAGAAAGACATCCTCCTCAAAGCTAGCCGCTATTAATTCTTTAAATGGACCAATAGCATCATCAATCCAAGGAGCCTCTAGTCAAGGAAAATCAAAAGGGGAAGTCAATATGAGTAAAATTTTACACCAGAACAGATCAACAGTGCACCACAGCAGTTCAATGATTGTCCATGCACTCAACAAAACAGATAAGATGCCCAGAAGTAAAAGGAAATTAAAGCCATTGTCTGAAGTGGAACACAATAAGGTCAAAACAAGTTTCAAATCCAAACCAAGATCAGCAAAGAAAAGAGCACCTATCTCCAACTCCAACTCACTATCCTCACTACCATCTCAGAACATTAAAAATAGAAATTGCATTATCCTTCAACAGCTCGAGGAAAACATATAAAATGAGGCAGTTAGTACCATCCAAATTAGAAAGGCTTTGGGAATAAATTTCCTAGAAAATGAGTCAATACTCTTAAATCATTGATTGATGCAAATTGCAGTGAGCTGCAATAGACTACAAAAAAAAAAAAAAAGAGGGGAGGAGCAGCAATTTCAGAACTCTTCTCAATTAAATGGGGAATTAATTTTTATTATAAAGATACTTACAGGGAATGTACGGGGTTGTGGTAGAGTTGAAAAAAAAAAAAAGTGGATGGTTAAGAATCTATTAAAAGATAGGGCAGTCAATATGTTATTTGTGCAAGAAATTAAATGGAAGGACTGCAACACAAAGATGGTAAGATGACTGTGGGGGGTAGAGGAATTTGATTAGAAAGCTTCAAACTCTAATGGTAGTCCTGGAGGCCTGCTATATGTATGGGAATAGGAATTCTTTTCTCTTGGCACTTTTATCATTGAACACAACTTCATATTGCTACAAGGAAAGTTAAAAGGAGGCTTGTATTGTGTATTTGTCAATTGTTATGGTCCAAATGATGAAGGGGAAAGGTTAGTACTCTAGGAAATGTTATTAAACTTAATGAAGAACTTTCAAATGCCATGGTGCCTAGGAGGTGATTTTAATGAGGTACTCAAAATAGGAGAAAGGAAAGGTTGTATCAAAATAACAAAAGCAATGAAGACATGTAAAAACTTTGCAAACAAAACTGAATTGAATGACATACCGATGGATGGTAGAAGTTTCACATAGGCAAACATGCAATTGAAAGAAAAGTATTTTTGTCTAGAAAGCACTCCAGCTAGCTTTCTAAGACCAGGGCGGTCTAGAGAACCAATGCCATCTAGGCAGCTTTCCGAGATTGGGCAGTCTCAGGAAGTAATACTATCCAGGTACCTTCCCAAGATCGGGCGATCTTAGGAACCAACACCTTATCAAATTCCAGACGTTTCACTTCTAGCGCCTACTAGCCCGCTAATATAGAATGTCCGTCATCCAGTAGTTCTTCGAGACTGGGCAATCTCAGGAACCAACACCTCATAGGTGGCTCTCTGAGGCTGGGCAGTCTTACAAACTAACACCGCACAGATAGCATTCTAAGATTGGGCGATCTTAGGAACCAATACCACCCTGTAGGTGGCTCTCTAAGACCAAGCAATATCAGGGACCAACACCACACAGGTAGCTTTTCAAGACCAAGCAGTCTCGAGAACCAACACTTAGGTCAACACTAGTGCCTGCTAGCCCGACTCAGTGAAAAATGACTAAACCTGCCCCTTAGGCCTCCAGGCACATCTTTGAGAAAGTTCAAAATTCCTGCAGACGGTAAGTCCACCCTTTCAAAATATTCCTAGATGGTTAGGTGTACTCAATACAAAATCCTAACCAATTCCAATCCCGTTTTGATCAATTTCGGTCAAAATGACCGTTTTGCCCCTAAACACCTCAACACAGTACAAAACCTACCAAATAGTGAAAACATCTTCCACGACTATCCCCGAACAGTCTGGCAAGCTTAATATGTCATTTCAATCCATCCTGACCCTTTTCGACCAATTCCAGCTAAAATAACCATTTTACCCCTAATGGCCCGAGCATGCCCCGAAACTACACCGGCTCTGGGTACCAAATAGTAGATCTTATCATACGCTTCAGTTTAACAAAAGGTAAGTCCTGTGACTCTAAACACTTCCAAGTCAACAAAAGTCCCCTAGAGCGTCTCGCTGATGCTCCGCTGAGGTTGTCTTTCCTCCCAATTCCCAGATTATAATGCACCGTCAAATGACTTAAGAAATGTGTAAATCAGGGAATTCCAAAAAGCCTATCCATATGTCTTTCCATCGATATGGCTCGATTGAATAGATTACTTCCTGAAGCCCCTGATCCCATGGCTCAAAAACTACCACTTTCAGTAACCTCTAAAGCGTCTCATAGACGCTTCGCTAGGGTTATCTTTTCTTTCAATTCCCTAATTATTACGTACCATCAAATGACTTGACAAATGCGTAAATTAGGGAATTACCCAAAGTATTTTTAAATCACTTTCCATTGGTACAGTCTAATCAGAGAGATAGCTTCTCGAAGGCCCCGATCATGTGGCCCAAAAACTGCTACTTTTGAATATCCATGGAGCGTATCACAAACACTCCTCAAAAGTGTGTTTCCATACATGCTTCCCAAGACGATATCTCACTCTTCTGAACACCTTTCAAACTCTCCAAAAATTCCAATTTCTTGAGAAACACTAGGAGAACATAGTGGACATGACTAATTTTCCCAAAGCCTTCCCAGATTGCATAATTGTCGAGGTAAAATTTAAACAAATATTCCCAATGGCAGAGCATATGCTACATGTACCCAGATTTGGATTAGATCAATCAAAACTTTGCTTGCTCCCTAAGATTGAGCCAGTACAGAGTGTGCCACATGACATTTAACCACTGGAATAATACTAGCGTATATAACACATGCGCAAGGGCAAAATTTGCTCAAGCGCAAGTACTACATACGCTAGCCCTCTCCAACTTCCCTATAAATATAGGCCTCCCCCACTAAATATTCTAGAATAGAAAAAAATAGTGAAGCTCGGCAAAAATAGCCTCTAAACCTCGAATTTCGATATGCACCTCACCTTCCAAGCACCTAAGTTAGATTCTACCTCCCTCTAGCCTATACACTCCACCTACAAAGCTCCCAATGCCCTAGAAGATCCTATTCCAACCCCTTCAAGCCTCTTTAAGGCTATTCAAGTTCAAGTCAAAGCATCCATGGAAGTTTGAAAGTGTTTGGAGGCAAAATGTGGTATTCTTTTTTACATTTTTGGCATCCCCATTCTTCTGTTCTCCTTCCTAGACTACTTAGGCTATTCTCTATTTTAAACCCCCATCTTCTACCCCCCTTTCTTTCATGGTTGAAATAAAAGAGCTCCTAGTTCATGCCTAGAGGAAAGCTTATGAAAGCCACCCTGTAGGGAAATCTCTCACTAGCCTACTTTGAGATGTTATGGCCTTGGAGCACCTTGTAATTTGGTGTGACCTATAGCGTTGTATGAGTTCATGACCCCCTTGCATATGGTTACCATGTTCATGCATTGCATGCTTGGCCCTATTTTCATGTCCATTATCATTTTGTAAAAACTTTCACTATCTTCATTTCCATGTCTTCTTCAAATTCCATCTCTAAGTGTTTTTCGTAAAAATGGTTCTAAGAGTTGGTTCCTTAAAGTCTAGGTCAATTTTCATATCTTAGAAAACCTCTCTTTAAGCCCTTGACTTCATTTTGCATTCTTGTATCTCTTTGCATTTCATGTGACATAAAATTAGTTTTTAAACTCTTTTCTTCTATATTGATTTTGTAGAATCCACACTCTTGAACCTTGTGGTTGAAATGGTCCCCTAGAAACCCTTCTTAAGTGGTATTCTCATTATCTTGACCATATGGACCCTAGTTGGCATCCCATTTTTGCCCGCTCGGCGATCTCCAGTCTGACCAAACTCACTTTCAAACATCAAATGCACATTCAGACTCCAACCTACCCTCCAAACTTCATTCCAATCCATAAGTCGCTTCTCGGGCCCGTTGGGCCCCTTAGAAGCAAAATAACCAAAATGCCCCAAAGGCATCATCCTAGTCTAATTCAATCCGGCACGCTTCTTGAAAAGTACCTAGGACCTTAGAGTGGTAAACCCACCCTTCCAAGATTGTCCCAGAGATAATTTAGCACGTTCTAAAGTCTTCCAGTCACTCCCGGATCGATTCCAAGAGCATTCGGTCAAAATGACCACTTTTTCCCTACGCATCCGATTGCCTCCGGGAACTACACTGGCTCTGGGTATCAAACCAGTAACCTCTCAAGATACTTCTAATAGTATTCCTGACCTTCCAACACCTGTCCGGATCATTCTGAGTCTATCCCGACAACTCTGGTGCGAAATAACCATTTTGCCCCTAAGGGGCCGATCGCCTTTTCTAACCATGCTGGCTCTGGGTATCAAACCAGCAATTCCTCAGAATACTCTCAATAGTGTTTTCGACCTTCAAGCCTTCTTATGGGACGTTCCAACTTCATGCCGATGGTTTTTTGGTCTAGTTGGCCATTTTGCCCCTAATGGCTCGGTCGACCATTTCAACAATCCTGATATTTTTTTTTAAACCTGTTACCCCCAGAACACTATTTCAAGGGTTTCAACCCATTTTCGGCCTTCCGGATCATTCCTATCCTCCCGGAACATTCCCGAACCTTTCAGAGTCACTCCTAGTGGAGCTAATCCAAACATTGCATGGTAGTCACTAGGACAGGCACCTAAATCTTCTGCCTTTCATACCAAGGGTCAAAGATATGTTTCTTACTGCCCTAAAAACTTCCCTAAGTGGCTGTGCCACTAGTAGTAGCACCTGTGTAAATTTAAGCCTGGCGCTATTGCAACAGGCGCCAGGTCAGTTTACGTTGTCTATAAATACAAACCCTTCCCTCTACATAAAAGGGTTCACAAACTCAGCCCAAAAACTCTATTTTTCAAAACAAAGAGCTCGAAGTCTCTCCAAACCCCAGCCCTCTCTAGTCTCCTCAAGTCCTGGCCTCTATACACTTTAACTCTAACATCCATATATTCTAACACAAGCCTCCAAAGCCTCTATTGAAGACTCAAAATGTTGCAACTTAGAAGCTCTCAGGGATCAAGAAAAGCAAAGCAAACAGAGTAAGTAAAGCAAGAAGAATCCAATCTTGGTTTTCTCTTTATGTTTATGTACTTGCCCCCCTATCTTCTCTCTCTTAACCTACTTGGGTTTTTTTCTATTTTAATCCCCATCTTCTATCTCCTCTACTTGCATACTTGAAACAAGGGATTCCCCAATTCATGCCTAGGAAGAACTGTTGAAAGTCACATTGTCGAGGGCTTTCTTCTAGTTCAATCTTAGACCGTATGGATTCGGCCCCCTCCATTATGTGGTGAAGCCTAACCTTGTATGTTCACGACCCTTTGACATTGTGCATATCATACTCATACATCTATTCAAAAATAGGGAGTGTTTTTAGGAAAGGAATTTTGAAGAGAGCTTTTTGGAAAGGAGTTTAAAAAGATGTTTTGAAAAATAGATTTTTGGAGAGAGTTTATGAAAACAATCTTGGAAAGGAATTTAAAGAGAGTTTATAGAAAGGATGTTGGAAAAGAGATTTTTAGGAGGAGATTTTTGAGAAGAGATTTTTTAGAAAGTATATAAAATATCTCACTTTTCTAAAACTATTCTAACCATAAAAAGGTTAGAACCACTTTAAGATAGTGGTTTTGAAAACAACAATGTTTTGAAAATATGGACCGTATTGGTCACTTTAAATGTAACACTTTCATAAAGCAACCCTAGCCATGAAAGGTTAGAATCACCCTAGGATTGTGATTTTGAAAACAAGTTTTGAAAAAGAAAGTTTTGATGCAAGTTTGAAAACGATGTTAATGCAAGTTTTGAAAAACGAGTTTGAAAACGAATTTTAGAAGCATGCAAGATCATGACATGCACAATGCAAGTTGGGGTCGTGAACATACAAGGTTAAAGGCTTCACCACATAATCAAGAGGGCCGAACCCACGTGGTCTCCGGTTAGACTAAAAGAAAGTCCCTGACACGGTGACCCTCCAATAGCCTAATCCTACACACGGACCGAGAAGTCCCTTGTTTCAAGCATGCAAAAAAGGAGGGGGAAAGAAGATAAGGGATTAAAATAAAAGAAAACCCAAGTGGGCTAGGAGAGAGAAGAGAGGGTGAAGATGCGTAAACTTAAAGAGAAAGCCTACCTTGTGTCTTGTTAATTTTGCTTTGCTTTGCGCGCTTTGCCTTGCTTTGTTTCGGTCTTCGCTTTAGTCTTCGTCTTGATCTTCATCTTGATCTTCGAGTGTTTGCTTTGATCTTCAAGAGCTTCATATTGCAGTACTTTAAATCTTTAATGGAGGCTTTGGAGGCTAGTGTATGAGTATAGGAGAGTGTGTATGAGTGTATAGAAGGCTAGGGTTTGTGCATGGAGGCTAGGGTTTAAAGAAACCTAAAGAAGCTAGGGTTTTGGGAGGTTACGAGCTCTATGTTTCAAAAAGTAGGGTTTGTAGATTGAGTTTGCGGATCTCTTTCACGCTGGAAGAGGCTCTGTATTTATAAACAAAGGAATGACCTGGCGCCTGTTGTAGTGGCGCCAAACCAAAAATGCTTCTCGCCCCACTACTAGTGGCGCCAGCCACTTAGGAAAGTTTTAAGGTCGGCAAGCAACGTACCTTGAGAAGATTTAGGCGCCTGTACTAGTGAATACCATGTAATTTTTAGCCTGGCTTCACTACGACTGACTCCGGAAGGTCCGGGAAGGTTTCAAGGGGCCGGGAATGGCTCGGAAGGTCAGAAAAGGACAGGAACACTTAAAACAGTGTCGCGAAGGTAGTAGACTTGAAAAAGGATGGCAAGATTTGTTGGAAGGGTTGACCGAGCCATTAGGAGCAAAATGGTTAACTGGATCGGAAAGCTATCGGGGCGGACTCAGAATGTCCCAGAAGAAAACTTAAGATTTAGAAACATTATTTAGAATGTTCCTAAAGGCTACTGGTTTGATATCTAGAGCCGGTGTGGCTAGAAAAAGACGATCGACCCACTAGGGGCAAAATGGTTATTTTGCACCTGGTTTACCGGAACTGACTCAGAATGATCCGAAAAGATAAAGGAAGGTCGGGAATACTATAAAAAGTTTTCTCGAGAGGTTACCGGTTTGATACCCAGAGCCGGTGTGGTCCCTGGGCCATTCGGATGCCTAGGGGCAAAATGGTCACCTTGACCGGAAACTCTCGAAATTGGCCCGAAATTGACTAGAAGGCACCTAATCATGCCGGATCATCTCTAAGACAATCTTGGAAGGGTGGACTTACTGTATTGGCGGGCTAACAGGCACCGAAGGTGGACCGTTCTACCATCTCGGGGACTTGGGGTCTTGTCCCAATCGATAGGTTTGAAGGGACTTACCGTTCTGAAGAAACTTTCTTCGAAAAACATGCCAGATTGGATAGACTTACCGCCTCGAGGAATTAGCTTTCTCGAGAGAGGGATTGGAATTAGAAATTGAATTGGAAAAGGGGACTTACCGTCTTTAGAAAGACGTGCCTACTGGAATTGAAAATGAGACTTACCGTCTTTAGAAAGACACGCCTATGGGAATATGGAAAGGGGACTTACCATATTCGGAAAGACGTGCCTATTGGAATTGGAAAGGGGACTTACCGTCTTCCGAAAGACGTGCCTATGGGATTAGACCGAGCAACGCCCACAAGCGCATTTTGGTCATTTTGTCTCTATTTGGGCCTAGTGGGCCCGTGAAGCGATGAATTGACTAGATTAGAACTAGAATTCTAGAATATGTCCATATTGACTTGAACTCAAGTTTGGATGGACTGTAGACTACCGAGTGGTAAAAAATGGGATGCTTACAAGATGATTCTAGCAACTCCATGTAAGCACACTATTTTTGCCCCCTCGGCAGTCTCCAGTCCGTCTAGACTTGTATTCAAGTCAATATGGACATATTCCAATCAAAATAAACTTTTCAATTCTAATCCTGTCAATCAATCACTTCGCGGGGCGCTTTGGGCCCAAATAGAGGCAAAACGACCAAAATGCCCTTGGGGGCATTGATCGGTCCAATTCCAATAGGCACGTTTTTCCGAAGATGGTAAGTCCCCTTTCCAATTTCAATCCTAATTCCAATTCCAGTTAAATCTAGCACACTCAAGAAAGTTGATTCCTCGAGGCAGTAAGTTCATCCTATTCGGTAAGTTTCCAAGTGAATTCTTCGGAACGGTAAGTCCCTTCAAACTTATCGACTGGGACAAGACACCAAGTCCCCGAGATGGTAGAACGGTCCACCTTTGGCGTTTGCTAGCCCACCAATGCATAAATGTCCATTTTGACATGCCTTTCGAGAAAGTTGATTCCTCAGGCGCTAAGTCCATCTAGCAGCTTCCTGAGATGAGGCAGCCTCGGGAATGATCGCGAACCATCAGAGTAGCGAAGGTACTCATAAACATTGCAACTGACAGAGTGGCAGAAATAATCATAAACAAGTCAATATAGGGAATTGCCAACAAACCCCTGTATCACGGGACCGCTGTCAGAGTGGCAGAAACACTCAAAACCCAGGTCAACACCAGTGCCTGCTAGCCCATTCCGGTGAAAAATGACAAAATTGCCCCTAGGGCCATTTCCAGCAAGCTTCTTGAGAAAGTACCTAAGACCTTAGAATGGTAAGTCCACCTTTCCAAGATTGTCTTGAAGGCAATCCGACATGATTAGGTGCATTCTAGTCAGTTTTGGGCAAATTCTGAGACTTTTCGGTCAAGATGACCATTTTGCCCTTAGACATTTGAACGCCCTGAGAACCACACCGGCTCTGAGTATCAAACCGGTAACCTCCCGAGAATGCTTCTTACAGTGTTCTTGACTTTCTATTATCTTTTCGGATCTTTCCGAGTCAATTCCGGCAAACCCGGTGCAAAATGACCGTTTTGGCCTTGGTGGGCTAGTCGCCTTTTCTGACCACACCGGCTCTGGGTATCAAACCGGTAACCTCCTAGGAAATTCTAAATAATGTTTCCAAATCTCGAGTCTTCTTCCAGGACATTCGTAGTATGTCCCGGCAGCTTACCGGCCTGGTTGACCGTTTTGCCCCTAATGGCCCGGTCAACCCTTCTAACACATCTTGCCATCATTTTTCAAGTCTACTACCTTCAAGACAATGTTCTAAGTGTTCCTGTCCCTTTTCGACCTGCCGGGTCATTCCCGGCCCTTTCAAATCATTCTGGACTTTTCAGAGTCACTCCTAGTGAAGTCAGGCTAAAAACTGTATAGTAGTCACTAGTACAAGCGCCCAAATCTTCTGAAGATTTGTTATTTGCCGATTTTAAAACTTTCCTAAGTGGCTGGTGCCACTAGTAGTGGCGCCAAGCCTAATTTTGTCCTGGTGCCACTCCTAGTGGCGCTAGAGGGATTTTTGGCCTGGCGCCACTGCAACAGGCGCCCTATTGTTCTTCTCTCTATAAATACAGAGCCTCTTCTAGCGTGAAAGAGGTCTGCAAACTCAATCTAAAAACCCTACTCTTCGATATACAAAGCTCATAGCCTCCCTAAACCCTAGTTTTCTTTAGGTTTTCCAAACCCTAGCCCCCATACATAAACCCTAGCTCTCATGTACTCTCATACACTCATACATTAGCCTCCAAAGCCTCCATTGAAGACTTGAAGTGCTACAACCCGAAGCTCTCGAACATCAAAACAAGTTCTCGAAGATCAAGACGAAGATTGAAGCGAAGACCAAAGCAAAGTAAGAGAAACAAAGTGCGCAAAGCAAAGCAAAATAAAGAAGATACAAGGTAGGTTCTCTATTTAAGTTTACACATCTTTCCCCTGTCTCTTCTCCCTTAAAACCCACTTGGGTTTTCTTCTATTTTAATCCCCCATCTTCTCCCCCCCCCCCCCCCCCCCCCTTATTGCATGCTTGAAACAAGGGACTTCCCGATCCATGTGTAGGATTAGGCTATTGGAGGTCATCGTCTCGGGGGGCTTTCTTTTAGTCTTACTAGAGACCACGTGCGTTTGGCCCCCTTGATTATGTGGTGAAGCCTTAACCTTATATGTTTACGACCCCCCTTTACATTGTCTATATCATAATCATGCATCTCTCCACAATCCGTTTTCAAATTTGTTTTCAAAAGCTTACATCAAAATTGCTTTTTAAACTTATGTTAAAATATTCTTTTTCAAATCTTATTTTCAAAATCACAATCCTAAGGTGATTCTAGCCTTTCCATGACTAGGATTGCTTTAGGAAAGTGCTACATTTAAAGTGACCGTTATGGTCCATATTTTCAAATCCTTGTTGTTTTCAAAACCACTATATTAAAGTGGTTCTAACCTTCTTATGGTTAGAATCGTTTTAGGAAAGTGGGATTGTCGCGCCCAGATTTTTCGCACTCGAGGAATACTCACCCAAGCGGGAAAAATGCTGTACTCTCTTGTTAGAACTCACCCTCCTAAAAGAATGAGTGCGACTAGGTTTGAATTGAAAATTAGATTTGAATAAAGGGCTTTTGAAAAAGATTCGGAGTCGCCACCTAACTTGATTAAGGTAAGTTAGGTCACCTAAAAACTAAGCATAATCTGAAAACTACACTTAGGGTTTTGGAAAACAATTTTTGAAAATATCTCCTCAAGAGAGAGTTTTTAGGAAAACAGGTTGTTTGGCAACCTTTGGAAAACATTTAGCCCTTTTTAGAAAAATAACTCCTTTTTGGTCTTTGAAAACAGTGATTCTAAGTTCAGAGGTTGGTTACGTGTAGGGAAGACGAACTAAGCTATCACCCTACCCCGCCCTTTCGGTACCTACATGTTAATCTACCCTAGATTCACCTATGAGAGTCTTTAATTAACTAATGGTTCAACCCTATTTACTTTAGAAAAACAATGTTTGAAAAGAAACTAACATGATGCATGATATGCAAGTGCAAGATGAAAGAATTGGAAAATAGAAATTGATTTGAAAAGAAATTGATTTGATTTGAAAATAGATTTGAAAAGATGTAATTGAAATTGGAAAGTTTGAAAATTGAAAGTAGAAATTTGAAAATAGAAATTTTGAAATTGGAATTTGGAAAGTAAATTGGAACTTGAGATTTGGAAAGATTTTGGAAACCGCACCCATGAGGGTGGAATTGAAAGTTTGAAAAAGTATTGTGACCGCACCTATGAAGGTTGCCTACGTATCCCTTTGGGGGAATCAGGTCAATCGTAGTTCAGACCGGAGTACGATTGAAAAGAGAAGGGTTGATTTGAAAGAAAGAGATTGAATTGGAAAAAAGAAATTGAATTGAAAATTGGATTTGATTTGAGATTAGAAGAGGAGATTGGAAATTGAAATTGAAAAGATTGGACTTTGATTTGAAGAGATTGATTTTGGAAAGACTTGGTTTTGGAAAGATGGAGGTTTAGGAAACCTAGACTTAGGAAAGATAGGAGACCTAGGGAGGACTTGAGATTAAGAAAGATTGGATTGGAATGTTGGATTTGGAAGATTTAGAAAGATTGGATTTTAGAAAATATTCAAATTAGGAAAGGTCCGTTTTAGGAAGGTTTCGTTTTCGGAAAGTTTTGAAATTAGGAAAGTTTTAGGTTTAGGAAAGTTTTCGAAAAAGGAAAGGTTTTCAGATTAGGAAAGTTCCCAAATTAGGAAAGTTTTGAAAATCGGAAAGTTTTGATTTTAGAAATGTTTTGAAAAAGGGAAGTTTTGAATTTGGAAAGCTTTAAAAACAAGGAAGTTTTGAAAATAAGAAAAGTTTCGTTTTGGGAAAGGTTTGAAAAAGGAAAGTTTTCAATTTAGGAAATGTTTGAAAAAAAGGAAATTTCAACTTAAGAAAGTCTTGAATTTAGAAAGTTTTGAATTTAGAAAAGTTCTAGATTTGAAAAGATTTTGAAGTTTTGAAAAGTTTAGAATTTAAAAAGTTTTTAGGTTTAGAAAGATTTAACTTAAGAAGGTTTCAAATTTAGAAAGTTTTGAATTTGGAAGCTTAGAATTTTAGAAAGATTTGAAATTTAGAAAGTTTAGGATTTAGAAAGTTTTAGAGTTTTAGAAAATCTTGAAATTAGGAAAAGTTTGAGTTTAGGAAAGGTTTGAAAACTTAGATTTGAAAAAGATTTTGGAAAAGGATAGAATTAGGAAAGGGTTGAACTAAGAAAGATTTGAAAGTTGAGTTTTAAAGTTTAGGAAAGATTTATATGTTCAAGTTTTTAGAAACTTAAGGTTTAAGAAAGTGGAAGTTTAGGAAGGATTCGAATTAGGAAAGAGTTGGATTTTGAAACTTAAGGAAAGATTTAAAGTTTGGGTTTAGGAAACTTATGGTTTAGGAAGTAATTGAATTAAGAAAGGTTTGGGATTAGGAGGGATTGGATTTGGTTTCTAAAAGAGAAAGGTTTGATTTTGTTTCCAAAAACGGAGGATAGGATCTAGTTTCCTAAACGGAGAGATTTGATTTGGTTTCCTAAAGGGAAGATAGGATTTGACAAGGATTTGGAAAGGGGGATTCTAGAAACCCTAGGTTTGGAAAATTATAGTTTCGACGTAGAAAATAGATTTTGAAAACATGTATAGTTTTGATATAGAAAACAAAAGATTTTGAAAACCTAGGTTTGGGGCAAAGTTTGAAAATCATGTTTTTGGAAAGAAAACTAGAGTTTCCTAATTGTGGGTTCTAGGGTTTGGTTTGGGCTCTAAGGAAAGAGTATTTTTTGGAAAACGCGTTTTTAGAAACGAAGATTTTCTTGAAGGGAATCCTAGGGAGGAGTTTTTTGGAAAGCATGTTTTTGGAAACGTAGAGTTTAGAAAGAAAATCCTATAGGGGAATTTCTAGAAGGAAGATTTCGGGAGGAGAGTTTTTAGAAAGAGTTTTAGGGAGTGTTTTTAGAAAGTAAATTTTGAGGAAAGAAAGTTTTGGAAAGGAGTTGAAAAAGAGAGTTTTGAAAAAGAGATTTTAAAAGGGAGTTTTTGAAATCAATTTTGAAGAGGGGAGTTTTAGGAAAGTATGTTGAAAAAGAGATTTTTAGGAAGAGATTTTTGAAGAAAGAGTTTTTAGAAGGTGTAAAAACATCTCACTTTCCTAAAGCAATTCTAACCATAAGAAGGCTAGAACCACTTTAAGAAAGTGGTTTTGAAAACAAGATTTGAAAATATAGACCAAAAGGCCACTTTTAATATAACACTTTCCTAAAGCAACCCTAGCCATGGAAAGGCTAGAATCACCCTAGGATTGTGATTTTGAAAACATGTTTTTGAGAAAGAGCTTTTGATGCAATTTTGAAAACAAGTTTGAAAATGATTTTTGAAAACAATTTTTTGAAAACGAATTTGGAAGATGCAAGACTATGATATGCACAATGCAATTTGGGGTCGTGAACATACAAGGTTAAGGCTTCACCACATAAACAAGGGGGTCGGACCCACGTGGTCTTCGGTTAGACTAGAAGAAAGCCCCCGACACGGTGACTCTCCCATAGTCCAATCCTACACATGGACCGGGAATTCCCTTGTTTCAAGCATGCAAAGAAAGGGGGAGAAAGAGATGGGGGATTAAAATAGAGAAAACCCAAGTGGGTTGGAGAGAGAAGAGAGAGGGGGAAAGTGCAGAAAATTAAATAGGGAGCCTACCTTGTTTCTTGTTTATTTTGCCCGCCGTGCAGTCTTCGGTCTTCGGTCTTCGGTCTTGATCTTCACCCTTCAGTCTTCAAGGGTTGTCTTCAAGCTTTGGATGGTTGCTCTTCAAGTCTTGAGAGAGTGGTTGAAGGCTAGTGTATGAGTGTATAGGGGTGTGTATGAGTGTATAGGAGGCTAGGATTTTGTGTATAGTGACTAGGGTTTGGAAAACCTAGGGAGGCTAGGGTTTTTGGAGGTGCTCGAGCTCTGTGTATCGAATTGTGTGATTTTTAGGTTAAGTTTGCAGACCCCTTTCACGTTGATGGAGGCTCTGTATTTATAGAAGTTGGACAAGCCTGGCGCTTGTTACAGTGGCGCCAGGGCAAAATTTATACTGGCGCCACTAGGAGTGGGCGCCATTTTTTGGCTTGGCGCCACTGCTAGTGGCGCCAGCCATTTAGGAAACAATTAAGGTCGGCAAGAAACGTATCTTTGACAAGATTTGGGCACCTATACTAGTGACTACCATGTAAACTTTAGCCTGGCTTCACCAGAAGTGACTCCGGAAAGTCCGGGAATGATTTGAAGGAGCCGGGAGTGACCCGGAAGGCCGGAAAGGAGCAGGAACACTTAAAATAGTGTCCTGGAGGTATTTGACTTGAAAAGTGAGGATTGGATGTGTCGGAAAGGTTGACCGAGCCTTTAGGGGCAAAACGGTTCAATCGGACCGACAAAAAAAAACTGCCGGGACAGACTCAAACTGTCCCGGAAGAAGACTTGGGATCTAGAAACATTATTTAGAATGTTCCCAGAGGTTTCCGGTTTGATTCCCAGGGCTGGCGTGGTCGGAAATGGAGACCGGCCCGCTAGGGGCAAAACGGTCATTTTGTACTGGGTTTGCCGGAACTGACTCGAAATGGTCCGGAAAGGTAAAGGAAGGTCGAGAACACTATAAAAAGTATTCTTGGGACATTACCGGTTTGATACCCAGAGCCGGTGTGGTCGAAAAAGGAAACCGGCCCTCCAGGGGCAAAATGGTCATTTTGTACCGGGTTTGCCGGAACTGACTCGGAATGGTCCGGAAAGGTAAAGGAAGGTCGAGAACACTATAAAAAGTATTCTCGGGACATTACTGGTTTGATACCCAGAGCCGGTGTGGTCGAAAAAGGAAACCGGCCCTCTAGGGGCAAAATGGTCATTTTGTACCGGGTTGGCCGGAACTGGCTCGGAATGGTCTGGAAAGGTAAAGGAAGGTCGAGAATACTATAAAAAGTATTCTCGGGGCATTACCGGTTTGATACCCAGAGCCGGTGTGGTTCCCGGGGCATTTGGATGCTTAGGGGCAAAATGGTCATCTTGACCGAAAAGTCTCGGAAGAGGCCCTAAGGGTAGTCTGGTTATTTTTCCCCGAAGTGAGCTAACAAACATGGGTATTGACCTAGGTGTTGAGTATTTATGCTACTTGGACAGGGTTGAGTATTTCCGCTACTCGGACGGGGTTGACGATTTGAGAGTATTTCCGCTATTCTAACGGTTCTGTGAGTATTTCCGCTACTCTAACGGTTCTGTGAGTATTTTCGCTACTCTAACGGGTCTGTGAGTATTTCCGCTACTCTAACGGCTCTGTGAGTATTTCCGCTACTCTAATGGTTGAGTATTTCTGCTACTCTAACGGTTGAGTATTTCCGCTACTCTAACGGTTGAGTGTTTCCGTTACTCAGACGGCTCTGTGAGTATTTTCGCTACTCTAACGGTTGTGTGAGTAGCTTTGCTACTCGGACCGTCTCGAGGAATAAACTGTCTCGAGAGAGGGATTGGAAAGGGGTCTTACCGTATCCGAAGAGACATGCCTAGATTGGAACCGTCTCGAGGAATAAACTGTCTCGAGAGAGGGATTGGAAAGGGGTCTTACCGACTCCGAAGAGACGTGCCTAGGTTTTGAGTGTTTCCGCCACTCTGACGATTTTGTGAGTGTTTCCGCCACTCCGACGGTTTTGTGAGTGTTTCCGCCACTCCGACGGTTTTGTGAGTAGTTTTGCTAGGTATAAATGAAAGTAAGAGCAGTCGCCCTTTCCTCCGTGATTTTGAAAACGGTGCTCGTGTCCTAAATCCGGCAAAGGTTCGGCTATGCATGGTGTTTATATGAGTATGAGGTTGAGGGTTGACTAATGCGTCCTAAAAAGGCTCGGTCCCCGGATCTTCAAACCTAGGCCCACTCTCCGAGGTGGTGCCATGATCGGTTGGTGATCCGAGCAGGGGAACCATCAAGAAGCCGTAGGCGAAGAAACTGACACAGCATCTTGCCCACAACCAATATACCGTTCCCCCTTTCTAACTAGAAAGGACATATCAGGGTATGCAAGTATGCAGAATGCAAGTGCACATGCAGTGTGTGTGTGATTTTTAAAAGTGGAGGTAAGGGCCCAACAACTCCCATTCATCTTGTACATCACATTCATGCAAAGCAGTTAATAAAATTTAAACAAAATGTGTACCTACAAAACAAAGATGCAAGTGTTAGTATGTGAATGACAAACATAATACAAGATAATATGAATGAATGCATGTTTGTTTTTTGAAAACAATTTTGAAAATTTAGTTTTGAAAATTTAAAGTGAATAGGATTGAACCAAGTTAATTGAAGACTCTACATGGGTGAAGGGTAAAGAGACATGACTACGGCCTAACCCTCTAAGTTTCCCCAGCGGAGTCGCCAGCTGTCGCGCCCAGATTTTTCGCACTCGAGGAATACTCACACAAGCGGGAAAAATACTGTACTCTCTCGTTAGAACTCACCCTCCTAGAAGAATGAGTGCGACTAGGTTTGAATTGAAAATCGATTTGAATAAAGGGCTTTTGAAAAAGATTCGGAGTCGCCACCTAACTTGATTAAGGTGAGTTAGGTCACCTAAAAACTAAGCATAATCCGAAGACTACACTTAGGGTTTTTGGAAAACGATTTTGAAAATATCTCCTCGAGAGAAGGTTTTTTAGGAAAACGGGTTGTTTGGCAACCTTTGGAAAATATTTAGCCCTTTTTGAAAAATGACTCCTTTTGGTCTTTGAAAACAGTGATTCTAAGCTCGGAGGTTGGTTACGTGTAGGGAAGACGCACTAAGCTATCACCCTACCCCGCCTTTTTGGTACCTACATGTCAATCTACCCTAGATTTACCTATGAGAGTCTTTAACTAACCATAGTTCAACCCTATTCACTTTAGAAAACAATGTTTATAAACTAACATGATGCATGATATGCAAGTGCAAAATAAAAGAAAATTGAAAAATAGATTTGGAAAGAGATTGACTTGATTTGAAAATAGATTTAAAGAGATAGAATTGAAATTGGAAAGTTTAAAAATTGAAAGTTTGAGAATAGAAATTTTGAAATTGAAATTTTGGAAATAGATTGGAATTTGAGACTTGAAAAGATTTTGAAAACCACACCCATGAGGGTCGAATTGAAAGTTTGAAAAGTATTGTGACCGCATATATGAAGGTTGCCTACGTATCCCTTTGGGGGAATCAGGTCAGTCGTAGTTCGGACCAGAGTCCGATTGAAAAGAGATTGATTTGAAAAGAGAGATTGGATTGGAAGAAAGAGATTGAATTGAAAATTTAATTTGATTTGAGATTAGAAAGGAGATTGAATTTGAGAAGATTAAACTTGCTTTGGAAAGATTGATTTTGGAAAAACTTTGTTTTGGAAAGATGGAGGTTTAGGAAACCTAGACTTAGGAAAGGTAGGAGACCTAGGGAAAGACTTGAGATTAAAACATTGGACTTGGAAGATTTGGAAAGATTGGACTTTAGGAAATGTTCGAATTAGGAAAGGCCCGTTTTAGGAAAGCGTCATTTTTGGAAAGTTTCAAATTAAGAAAGTTTTGAATTAGGAAAGTTTCATTTAGGAAAGTTTTGAATTAAGAAAGTTTTGAATTAGGAAAGTTTCATTTAGGAAAGTTTTGAATTAAGAAAGTTTGGGAATTTAGGAAAGTTTTCAAATTAGGAGAGTTTCGAAATTAAGAAAGTTTTGAAATTAGGAAAGTTTTGAATTAAGAAAATTTTGAATTTAGAAATGTTTGAAAAAGGGAAGTTTTGATTTTGGAAAGTTTTGAAAACAAGTTTTGAAAATACGAAAGTTTCGTTTTGGAAAAGTTTGAAAAAGGAAAGTTTTCAATTTAGGAAATGTTTGAAAAAAAAAGGAAGTTTTAACTTAAGAAAGTCTTGAATTTAGAAAGTTTTGAATTTAGAAAAGTTCTAGATTTGAAAAGATTTTGAAGTTTTGGAAAGTTTAGAATTTAGAAAGATTTGAAATTTAGAAAGTTTAAGATTTAGAAAGTTTTAGGGTTTTAGGAAATCTTGAAATTAGGAAAGGTTTGAGTTTAGGAAGAGTTTGAAAACTTGAATTTGGAGAGTTAAGATTTGAAAGGGGGGGGGGGTGGGGGGGGGGTGGGGGGGGGGGGGGGGGGGGGGGGGGGGGGGGGTTAAATTAGGAAAGGGTTGAATTAGGAAAGATTTGAAAGTTGAGTTTTAAAGTTTAGGAAAGATTTTTTATGTTCAAATTTAGAAAACTTAAGATTTAGGAAAACGGAAGTTTAGGAAGGATTTGAATTAGGAAAGATTTGGATTTTGAAATTTAAGGGAAGATTTAAGGTTTAGGTTTAGGAAACTTACGGTTTAGGAAAGAATTGAATTAGGAAAGGTTTGGATTGGATTTAGTTTCTAAAAGAGAAAGGTTTGATTTTTGTTTCCAAAAACGGAGGACGGGATCTAGTTTTCTGAACGGGGAGATTTGATTCGGTTTCCTAAAGGGAAGATAGGATTTGGAAAGGGAGATTCTAGAAACCCTAGCTTTGGAAAATCGTAGTTTTAACGTAGAAAATAGGTTTTGGAAACGTGTATCGTTCGAATGTGAAAACAAGGGGTTTTGGAAACCTAGGTTTGGGGCAAAGTTTGAAAACCATGTTTTTGGAAAGAAAATTTAGGGTTTCCTAATTGTGGGTTCTAGGGCTTGACTTGGGCTCTAAGGAAAGAGTTTTTGGAAAGTGCGTTTTTGGACACGAAAGTTTTCTACAAGGGAATCCTAGGGAGAAGTTTCTAGAGGGAAAAGTTTTTGGAAAGTAAATTTGAAGAGAGTTTTTGGAAAGAGATTTTAAAGAGAGGGAGTTTTTGGAAAGTTTGAAAAAGGGAATTTTGAAAAATAGATTTTGGAAGGGAGTTTTTGAAAACAATTTTAGAGAGGAGAGTTTTTGGAAAGTATAAAAGCATCTCACTTTCCTAAAGCGATTCTAGCCATAAGAGGGCTAGAACCACTTTTAAGAAAGTGGTTTTGAAAACAAGGTTTGAAAATATAGACCAAATGGTCACTTTTAATATAACACTTTCCTAAAGCAACCATAGCCATGGAAAGGCTAGAATCACCCTAGAATTGTGGTTTTGAAAATAAGTTTTTGAAAAAGAGATTTTGATGCAATTTTGAAAACAAGTTTGAAAACGTTTTGAGAAACAACTTTGAAAATGTATTTTGGAATATGCAAGATTATGATATGAACAATGCAATTTGGGGTCGTGAACATACAAGGCTAAGGTTTCACCACATAATCAAGGAGGCCGGACCCACTTGGTCTTGGTTAGACTAGAAGAAAGCCCCCGACACGGTGACCCTCCAACAGTCTAATCCTACACATGGACCGGGAGTCCCCTTGTTTCAAGCATGCAAAGAAAGGGGGGGGGGGGGGAAAGAGATGGGGGATTAAAATAGAGAAAACCCAAGTGGGTTGGAGAGAGAAGAGAGAGGGGGGAAGTGCAGAAAATTAAATAGGGAGCCTACCTTGTATCTTCTTTAATTTGCGCGCCTTGCTTGTCTTCGGTCTTCGGTCTTCGGTCTTCGTCTTGATCTTCTTCTTCGGTCTTCGTCTTCAAGGGTTGTCTTCAAGCTTTGGATGGCAGCTCTTCAAGTCTTCGAAGGGTGGTGGAAGGCTAGTGTATGAGTGTATGGGGGAGTGTATGAGTGTATAGGAGGCTAGGGTTTGTGTATAGTGGCTAGGGTTTGGGGAAAACCTAAAGAGGCTTGGGTTTTGGAGGTGCTCGAGCTCTGTGTATCGAAATATGAGATTCTTAGGTTAAGTTTTCAGACCCCTTTCACGTTGATCGAGGCTCTGTATTTATAGAGGGAGGACAAGCCTGGCGCCTGTTGTAGTAGCGCTAGGGCAAAATTTATACTGGCGCCACTAGGAGTGGCGTCAGGCCATTTTTTGGCTTGGCGCCACTGCTAGTGGCGCCAGCCATTTAGGAAACAATTAAGGTCGGCAAGCAACGTATCTTTGACTAGATTTGGGCGCCTGTACTAGTGACTACCATGTAAACTTTAGCCTGGCTTCACTAGGAGTGACTCCGAAAAGTCCGGGAATGATTTGAAGGAGCCAGGAGTGACCCGGAAAGCCAAAAAGGAGTAGGAACACTTAAAATAGTGTCCTGGAGGTATTTGACTTGAAAAGTGAGGATTGGATGTGTCGGAAAGGTTGACCGAGCCTTTAGGGGCAAAACGGTCAATCGAACCGGAAAACTGCTGGGACAGACTCAAATTGTCCCGGAAGAAGACTTGGGATCTGGAAACATTATTTAGAATGTTCCCAGAGGTTGCCGGTTTGACACCCAGAGCCGGCGTGGTCGGAAAAGGAGACCGGCCCACCAGGGGCAAAACAGTCATTTTGCACCGGGTTTGCCGGAACTGACTCAGAATGGTCCGGAAAGGTAAAGGAAGGTCGAGAACACTACAAAAAGTATTCTTTGGACATTACCGGTTTGATACCCAGAGCCGGTGTGGTCAAAAAAGGAAACCGGCCCTCCAGGGGCAAAATGGTCATTTTGTACCGGGTTGGCCGGAACTAACTCGGAATGGTCCGGAAAGGTAAAGGGAGGTTGAGAACACTATAAAAAGTATTCTCGGGACATTACCAGTTTGATATCCAGAGCCGGTGTGGTTCTCGGGGCGTTCAGATGCCTAGGGGCAAAATGGTCATCTTGACCGAAAAGTCTCGAAAAAGGTCTTAAGGGTAGTCTGGTCATTTTTCACCAAAGTGAGCTAACAAACATGGGTATTGACCTAGGTTTTGAGTGTTTCCGCCACTCGGACGGGGTTGAGTATTTTCGCTACTCGAACGGGGTTGAGTATTTCCGCTACTCGGACGGGGTTGAGTATTTCCGCTACTTGGATGGGGTTGATGATTTGTGAGTATTTCCGCTACTCTAACGGCTTTGTGAGTATTTTCGCTACTCTAACGGTTCTGTGAGTATTTTCGCTACTCTAACGGTTGAGTATTTCCGCTACTCTAACGGTTCTATGAGTATTTCCGCTACTCTAACAGTTCTGTGAGTATTTCCGCCACTCTAACGGCTTTATGAGTATTTCCGCTACTCTAACGGCTCTGTGAGTATTTCCGCTACTCTAACGGTTGACTATTTCCGCTACTTGGACGGCTCTGTGAGTATTTTCGCTACTCTAACGGTTGTGTGAGTAGTTTTGCTACTCGGACCGTCTCGAGGAATAAACTGTCTCGAGAGAGGGATTGGAAAGGGGTCTTACTGTCTCCGAAGAGACGTGCCTGGATTGGAACCGTCTCGAGGAATAAACTGTCTCGAGAGAGGTATTGGAAAGGGGTCTTACCGACTCCGAAGAGACGTGCCTGGGTTTTGAGTGTTTCCGCCACTCTAACGGTGTTGTGAGTGTTTCCGCCACTCTGACAGTTTTATGAGTGTTTCCGCCACCCTATCGGTTTTGTGAGTGTTTCCGCCACCCTAACGGTTTTGTGAGTAGTTTCGCTACTCGGACCGTCTCGAGGAATAAACTGTCTCGAGAGAGGGATTGAAATTGGAATAAGAAAGAACAATGCCCCTAAGGGCATTTTGGTCATTTTGCCTCTATTTTGGCCTGACTGGCCCGCGAAGCGATGAAAAGATGGAATTTGGACCTAGAGAATTGGTTTCGATTGGAATACGCCCAAAATGACTTGAAAACAAGTTTGGACGGAGTGGAGACTGCCGAGCGGTCAAAAATGGGGTGCTTACAGTTTGGAAAGTTGATTTGAATCAGAATATGTCCATATTAATTTGAAATCAAGTCTGGACAGAGTGGAGATTACCGAGTAGGTAAAAATGGGATGCTTACACCTACTTCACTTTAGGTGAAGCATGACCATTCTTTAGCTGTACGCTACTAATAGTGGCACATACCCCCCCCCCCCCCCCCCCAGAATGGCTTATGAATCAACAAGTCTCGTATCTAGCCTTTTATCAAGCCCTCATGAAATCTCCCAGTGCCACTCTCAGTGGCGCACGACCAACATTGAGCCATGCGCCATTAAGAGTGGCGCACCACTCTCCTCCGTTTACTTTCCGTACTCCCCCACTCTCTCTTCTCCCTCCGAACCCACTTGAGTTCCTCTCCTTTTTAAACCCCTATCTCTAAATCCCCTTTATTGTATGCTTGGAACAAGAGGACGTTAAGTCCATGTTGAGAGTGAGCAAGAGAAGATTACCGATCAAGACTCCCTTCTTGGCCTTCACTTATTTCACAACATGGCCTAAGGACCCTCTTGCAATGTGGTGATATCTAACCTTGTATGTTTCATGACATTATTGTCATTGTCATGCATTTACATTCTTGCCATCTCTTTAGTCCCTAAAATTATTTTCAAAGTAGCTTTCTCAAAACCACAATTCTAAGTGGATCCTAACCCTTTTATGGTAAGGGTTTTCCTAGAAAAGTATGACACATTTAAATGGCTCCCGTTAGCCTGCATTTGCTTTCTTTCAAAAACAAGGTCTCAGAATGATCCTAGACTTTTCATAATTAGGGTTGTTTCAAGAAATGTGTGACATTCAAAACGACTCGAAAGGGTCCACATTTTTGGCCCCTTGCCTTTTTTGTTTTTCAAAGCCACAAGCAATAAGCGATTTTAGCCTTTCAATGGCTATGACTTTAGGCAAAATGCAATATTCATTTAGATATATCTAAAATTCAAGTTAGGGTTTTGGGCTCTAAAACATGTTTTTAAAAGACTCGATTTTTGAATCATTTATAAAGCTCGCATTTGTTAAACCCTAGAAGTCCAATCCTAGGAAAATTCCATTTTTGCCTATTAAAAAACTTCCCTTTTTCAAGTGAAAATTATGCATTTTTCAAACTCTCAAAATCCTTAATTTCCAAATCAATCGAAACTTCCCTTTTCTAAACTTTCCTTTTTAACATCAATCAAATCAAAACCTTCTATTCAAATCCCTCAAATCACTCATTTTTCGAACCTTACAAATTTAAAACCTAATTTAACTCCTTCTATTTTGGAAACAATCCGAACTTGCCTTTTCCAAATCCAATCTTCCTGAAAAAGGAAGCATTTTCCAAACCTAATCTTTTCAAATCAAATCAAAGCCAATCTTTTCAACTCAAATCGAATCTTTTCAAATCAAATATAAATCTTTCTAAAAAGGAAACATTTACAAATCTAGTCTTCTTGCAAAAGAAACATTTCAAAAATCAAATATTCCTGAAAATAAAACATTTTCAAAATCCAATCTTCTTAAAAATGAAACATTTCAGAAATTAAATCTTCCTGAAAAGGAAATATCTCAAAAATCCAATCTTCCTGAAAATGATACATTTCATAATTCAAATCTTCCTGAAAAGAAAATATTTTCAAATCCATCATCTCCTGAAAATGAAACATTTTCAGACTCAAGCTTTCCTGAAAAGGAAACTTTCTAAAAGTGGAAACTTTCTAGAAATAGAAACCTATTTTAAAATTCCAACTCTTTCGGATTCTTGTCCAAACTATGGCTGACTTGATCCTTTTTAAGGAGGTACGTAGGCAACCCTTCATGGGGTGCGGTCACAACCCTTTTTAAATTCTCAATTCCATAACCATCTTTCAAATTCAATTCCCTCTTTCAAACTTTGTTTCCAAAAGTTTCGTAAATGGATAGCATTAAACATAAGTAGCCGGTGAGCCATAGTTAGGTGACTAAAAGGTGAATGGGCATATAGGTACCGCAAGGGCATTGTAGGGTGATAGTCTTAGGACATCCTCTCCACACGAAACTAACCCCTAGACTTAAGAATTTCTGTTTCAAAGACCAAAACCAAAGTGAATTTTCAAAAGGGCTTTCCAACATTTTTAGGGTTGTCGAATAACCTTACCTTCTAAAACCCTCTCATGAGGATATTTTTCAAAAATACTTTTCAAAACCCAAGTTTGACCCTTGGGTTTTATTTGGTGTAGATGACCTAGCAGATCTTTAAGTATTTTAGGCGGCGACTCCAAAGACCTTCTCAAAGGCCCTAATAAATTCCATTCAAACCTCGTCGCATTCGTCCTTCTAGGAGGACGAATTCTAACAAAAGAGCACCGTACCATTTTTTCCTGAGCCAAGAGGGCCCGATGTCCAAAAACAAGGCTCGACAATGGGAAATAGGCCGAAATGAGGGAGAAATATCTGCCATCTTACCTGTTGAGCCGCCGCAATATCACCCCCAATACCAATCTCAGATCCCTGTGGCTATTCAAGCACCTGCTCCTAGGCCAATGGCACTCCAACAACATCTCAACTACAAATGGTAGGCTTGTCGACCTCGTACATTTCCCCCCCTTGCCTACACCCAAACAAAGGCCTACAATGACCTCCAACAAGCTAACCTTTTGAACCCAATGCTTGCCCCACCATTGCCGAATCCTTTGCCCCAACCTTCAACCTGGCTCTTATTTGTGAGTACCATTCCAGAGGACAAGGGCATGATCCTGAACAGTGTCTCATCCTAAAACACAAGATCTAAGATTTGATAGACGCTAAGGTCATTGGCACCCAGGAGATGAATCATACGAATGGAGCATATAAGAAGTTTGAGAGGTTCCAAAATGAAAGGGATGTTTCCTAGATTTGTCCATTTTCTTTTTATCCTTCATTATTCTGCATCCTATTTTGCTTGTCATTTTTGCCTTGAATCAAGAGCTTGTATGTCATATAAATAGATTCAAAATGGACTAAGTAGTGATTTTTGGATTATCCCATTTGTTTCATACTCTTATGGATAGATTTGATTTGGAATGCCCTCGACTTGAAGGGAATGATAGCACAAGCACTATATTAAGTAGAAACAATCTCTGACTTCAAAAAAGGGGAGAGAAAAAAAGAAAGTGCAGAAAGAGGGGAAATAAAAAAGTTTAAGAGATGAAGGTCGATCGCATATCTCGTTGAAGTCGAAAGAGTGACCTTCGAAGGATGTCTTGGCAAAGCGGCAAGTAGCTATACCCTTAAAAGGAATATTAGAGCACATTGGCAAGCTTGGGGTGATTAAAGCTTTTGAAGAAAAAAAAAAACCTTTGATAGTGTTTGTCCTACACATGCATAATCACTGGGGCAAATATTCAATTATGAACAGATTGATATGCATGCTTGTTTGAGGTTAAATCTTGCATGCATGATCACTTGCATGAATATGAGTCAATGGTGTTGATGATCTTTACCATATTAGTGTTTCATGTTCATCTTAATGCACACTTCTCGAGACTTCTTAGAATATGGAATCTACCTTTATGATCTATTTTAAATGGTTCCTCCATTGTTAAATATTTGCGAATTATCACGCACCTAGATTAACTTTTTGTTGATTCCCTCTCCCATCACTTATGAAAAAGGCAACCAGTGAGTGTGAATGTAGCTACCATTGTTATGTGATAAGAGGAGAAGGCTACCTACTCATGTGTGTAAAAGCCACCATATCTTTATGTTTCTATGTTTCCACCATTGGAGAGATAGGGCTGGAATTCCATCAATGAAAAAAGAAGAAGAGAAAAAAAAATCGAGATCACGGGATGAGACAGGTTTGACTTCTAGGTGTGTTAACTCGCGATCTATTAAACATGGTATGCCATCCTAGATCACGCCTATGGTCTTTCACCGATATGGTCTTGGTCATCTCACGAACAATTGTGCTCATTTTATGTGTGTAAGCACCCCATTTTTGCCCGCTCGGTAGTGTCCAGTCCGTCTAGACTTTTATTCAAGTCAATATGGACATATTCCAATTTCAATCAATTTTCCAAGTCTAATCCAAGCAATCGATCGCTTTATGGGCCCACTAGGCCCAATAGAGACAAAATGACCAAAGTGCCCTTGGGGTACTATCCGGTCCAATTCCAGTGGGCAAATTTTCTCGAAGACGGTAAGTCCTCTTTTCAATCTAATTCCAATCCAATTCCAATTCCAATTAAATTTGACACACCTTTCGAGATAGTTGATTCCTCAAGGTGGTAAGTCTATCATGTCTGACACATTTTCAAGAGAATCTTTTGAACAGTAAGTCCCTTAAAACTCGTCGACCGGGACGAGACCCCAAGTCCCCTAGATGGTAGAACGGTCCACCTTTGGCCCTTGCTAGCCCGCCAATGAAGAAATGTCTACTTCGGCATGCCTTCCGAGAAAGTTGATTCCTTAGGCACTAAGTCCACCTACTAGCTTCCCGAGATTAGGCAGTCTCTGGAATGATCGTGACCTGTTAGAGTAACAGAAATACTCGTAAACATCGCAACTGTTAGAGTGACGGAAACACTCGTAAACAGGTCAATATAGGGAATTGCCAACAAACCGCTATGTCACTGGACCGCCGTCAGAGTGACAAAAACACTCAAAACCCAGGTCAGCACCAGTGTTTGCTAGCCCACTCTAGTGCAAAATGACCAAACTGCCCCTAAGACCATTTTTGGTACGTCTCTCAAGAAAGTACCTAAGTCCTCAAAATGATAAGTCCACCCTTCCAAGATTTTCCTAAAGACAATTTGGCATGATTAGGTGCCTTCCAGTCAATTTTGGGTCGAATCCGAGACTTTTCTGTCAAGATGACCATTTTGCCCCTATGCATCCAAGCGCCCCAAGAACCACATTGGCTCTGGGTATCAAACTGGTAACTTCTCAGGAATGCTTCTGATAATATCCCCAGCCTTCCAATACATTTCCAAATCATTACGAGTCAGTCCCGGCAAACCTGATGCAAAATGACGGTTTTGCCCCTGGCGGGCCGGTCGCCTCTTTCAACAACACTGCCTCTGGGTATCAAACTGGTAACCTCCTGACATTCTAGGTAATGTTTCCAAGCCTTAAATCTCCTTCTGGGACATTTCGAGTCCATCCCAGCAGCTTTCCGGCCCGATTGACCGTTTTGCCCCTAACGGCCCAGTCAACCCCTTCGACATATCCCGTTATCATTTTTCAAAACTACTACCCTTAAGACACTATTCTAAGGGTTCCTGTCCCTTTTCGGCCCTCCGGGCCATTCCTGGCTCTCTAAATCGTTCCTGGACCTTTCGGAGTCACTCCTAGTGAAGCTAGGCTCAAAATTGCATGGTAGTCACTAGTACAAGCACCAAATCTTCTAAAAATACGTTGCTTGCTAACTTTAAAACTTTCCTAAGTGGCTGGTGCCACTAGCAGTGGTGCCAGAAGGAATTTTTGCCTGACGCCACTACAATAAGAGCTAGGTCAATTCTCAGTCTATAAATATAGAGCTTCCTTCAATGTGAAAAGGGTTCGCAAACTTTGTCTAAAAACTCTTCTCTTCGATACACAGAGCTCGTAGCCTCCCCAAACCCTAGTCCTCTTTAGGTTTTCCAAAACCCTAGCCTCCATACACAAACCCTAGCTCCCATACACTCACATACAGCCCTATACACTCCCATACTAGTCTCCAAAGCCTCCATTGAAGACTTGAAGTACTTCAATTCTGAAGTCTCTGAAGATCCAAGCAAGCTTTTGAAGATCAAGGCGAATACCGAAGTAAAGCAAGAAGAACAAAGCAAATAAAACCAAGTAAATAAACGACGACACAAGGTAGGCTTTCTATTTACGTTTACGTAATTCCCCCCTCTCTCTTCTCTCTCCGAACCCGCTTGGGTTTTCTTCTATTTTTATCCTCCATCTTCTTTCCCCCTTTCTTACATGCTTAAAACAATGGACTCCTTGGTTCATGTGTAGGATTAGGCTATTGAAAGTCACCATGTTGGGGGCTTTGTCTTAGTCTAACCGGAGACCATGTGGGTTCGACCCCCTTGATTATGTGGTGAAGCATTTAATCTTGTATGTTCGCGACTCCAACTTGCATTGTGCATATCATGATCATGCGTCTTTCCAAAATCCGTTTTCAAAACTTGCATCAAAACCGTTTTCATAACTTGTATTAAAATCTCCCTTTTCAAACTTATTTTTGAAATCACAATCCTAAGGTGATTCTAACCTTTCCATGGTTAGAGTTGCTTTAGGAAAGTGTTACATTTAAAGTGACTTTCATGGTCCATATTTTCAAACCCTTGTTGTTTTTGAAACCACAATCCTAGGATGGTTCTAACCTTTTTATGGTTAGAGTCATTTTAAGAAAGTGAGATATTTTTAAAGGCTTGTGAAAGTCCATCCCTTTCCAAATTGCTTTTCATACGTACTTTCCAAAATCCCTTTTTAAATCCTCTCCAAAACCACTTTTTAAAATCTTCTTCAGCATCTCTTTTCAAACTCTTTTCCAAAAAAGCTCTCTTTGAAATTTACTTTCTAAAAAAGCTCCTTAGATTTACTTCCCAAAAACCTTCCTTTCCAAAAACTCACTTTCTAAAAAAACTTTATACCTTGGAGCCTAAGTTAAACCCTAGAGACAACGATTAGGAAACCCTAATTTTCTTTCCTCAAACACGATTTTGAATCTTGCCTCAAAACCTAGGTTTCCAAAATATTTTTACATCAAAATCATAAATTTTCAAAAATCTTTTTCCAACATCAAATCATAGACTTCCAAATCTAGGGTTTCTAAAACTTTCCCTTTCCATTCCATGTCAAATCCAATCTTTCCCTTTAGGAAACCAAATCCAATCTCCCCAATTAGGAAACTAGATCATATCTTCCGTTTTTGGAAATAAAACCAAATCATCTCTTTCTTAAAAACAAAATCCAAATCTTTCCTAAATTCAAATCTTCCTAATCATATACCTTCCTAAACCTTAAGTTTCTAAAACCTAAACTTTCAAATCTTTCCTTAAACTTTAAGCTTCTTAACCTTCCCTAATTCCAACCTTCCCTAATTCCATGCCTTTCCAAATTTCAACTTTCCAAATCTAAATCTTTCAAACTCAAACCTTTCCTAATTTAAAGTATTTCTAAAACTCAAAACTCCAATCTTTCTAAATTCTAAACTTTTCTAAATTTCAAATCTTTCCAAAATTCTAAACTTTTTAAATTCGAAACTTTCTTAAGTTAAAACTTTCTAAATTCAAAACATTCCAATTTTAATTCTTTTCTAATTCAAAACTTCCTAATTCGAAACTTTCCTAAAATGAAACTTCCCTAAACGAAACTTTCCTAAAATGACACTTTCCTAACTCCAATCTTTCTTAAACCTCGAGTCTTTCCTAAGTTTCATCTTTCCTAAGTCTAGGTTTTCCAAAACTTTATCTTTTCAAATCTAGTCTAGGTTCTCTTTCAAGGGTCAAATCCTCTTTCAAGTTCAATTCTAGGTCTAAGTTCAATCTTGGTTTCAAATCATCTATTCCGAGTTCCAAATCAAAAATTTCTTTTTCAATTCAAACCTTTCTATCTTCTTTCGGACTCATGTCTGAACTACAACTGACCTGATTCCTCCAAAGGGATACATAGGCAACCCTCATGGGTGCTGTCACAACTTTTTTCAAATCTCTAATTCCATAACTCTTTTCAAACTTCCAATTCTAAAAATCTATTTTCAATCCTCAATCTCAATTTCTAAAACTTTCTTTCCAATTTCAAACTTCAATTCTCCTTTTCAAATCTATTTTCAAAATCAAATCTTTCTATTGCACTTGCATATCATGCATCATGTTAAATTTTCTTTTCAAAATTCTTTTCTAAAGTGGATAGTTTTGGACATTTATTAATCGAAGACTCTAATGAGTGAATCCATAATGAATAGACATGTAGGTACTACAACGGAGAGGTAGGGTGATGGCTTAGTGCATCTTCCCTACACATAACCAACCTCCGAACCTAGATCACTGATTTCGAAAGACCAAATGGAGTTATTTTTAAAAAAGGGCTTATGTTTTCTAAAGGTTGCCAAACAACCTATTTTTTTTAAAAACTCTCTCTTGAGGAAATTTTCAAAAACCATTTTTTAAAAACCTTAAGTGTAATCTTCGGATTGTGTTTAGTTTTTAGGTGACCTAACTCACCTAAATCAAGTTAGGTGGCGACTCTAGATTGTTTTCCAAAAGCCCTTTATTGAAATCAATTTTCAATTCAAACCTAGTTGCACTCATCTTTCTAGGAGGATAAGTTCTAACGAGAGAGTACAGTATTTTTTCCCCTTGTGCGTGTATTCCTCGAGTACAAAAAATCTAGGCGCGATAATGTGGTTTCATATATATTGGATGTTGATCTTTTCAAGTTAAACTGATCTTGATATTCATAAATCTATATTTTTTCTTCATGATTGATCATGTCTTTACAGGCTCCCTATAATTTGAAAAGTTCAATAGTTCTACCAAATACTGGGCTTGCCTGCACTTCTCAATAACTTTCAAGGTCTTCTCAAACCGATGAAGAAAGCTACCTGTTGCTTTGTCAAAGGGCGATGCCAGCTGTCACTCGAGAGAGCCCACCGATCCAAAGAAGAGTCTTAGAAGAAGCCAAGAGGTCTACTAAAGAGAGTTTTTCATTCCAAAGAAGAGAGAAGGGGGAAAAATGAGTCAAGGGGTTGAATCTCGGAGAGTGGTGTAAGTACTATCACATCCTGACAAAAAAAGGATAAAATTAAAAAAGAAAATCCCAAAAGAGAGACTGAAGTTCAAAATGCAACCTCATTCTAGGACACAACACTCATAACTAAACATGAACCCTGGGGCAAACCCCAAGGGGCATGCATCTATTCTCATCCATATGTAAAATGTATGCATTCATAAAAAAATATGACATGCATTCAATTCCATTTTTATATGTGCATTCATCAAAAAATATGACATGCATTCAAATTTCATTTTTATATGTGTATTCATCAAAAAATATGACATGCATTCAAATTCCATTCCTGTCATGTGTATGCATGGAAAAGTTTGATTGCATTTAATTCCAATCTTATATGTGCATTCATAAAAAAAGTATGTCATGCATTCAATTCAATTACCTGTGCATTTTTAGAATTGGCATAAATAAACTGTTTCTGCACAAAAATTTACTCTCTTTCTCTCTCTCTCTCACACACACACACACACACACACACACACACACAGATAAGAAACAAGGAATGGGGCAAAGTAACCTCAAACATCTCCAGCACTGGCACACACCTCAGAAAGCTCAGACTTCCATAGTCGGCAAGAAACAGAGAATGAGGCAATGGCCCACCCTCGACCTCCCTAATCAACCTTGGCCTTCCCTAGAGGAGCATCGTTCCACCAAACGGAGTGTTTGTTCAAGAAGTAGCAATTTCAAGACATTAAGCTGGAGTTTCCCCAGAGGAGCATTGTTTCGCTAAACGGAGTGTTGGTGCAAGAAGTAGCAGTTTCAAGACATCAACCTTAGACTACTCTAGAGGAGCATCATTCCGCCAGACAAAGTGTTAGTTCAAGAAGTATCAATTTCCCAAGAGTATTCTTACACCAAACAGAGCGCCAATTTAAGAAGAATTAATTTCCCTAAAAAAGTATCCTTCTGCCAGACGGAGCGCCAATTCAAGAAGGATCAGTTTCCCTAGAGGAGTATCATCCCTCTAGATGGAGAATCAATTTCCCCATAGGAGTATCCTTCTGCCAGACGAAGCGCCAATTCAAGAAGAATTAGTTTCCCTAGAGGAGTATCATCCCGCTAGACGGAGCATCAGTTTCCCAAAGGAGTATTCTTTCGCCAAACGAAGCTCCAATTTAAGAAGAATCAATTTTTTCATAGGAGTATCATTCTGCCAGACGGAGCATCACTTCAAGAAAAATCAATTTCCCCAAAAGATCATCATTTTTCCAAATGAAGCTCCAGACATCAACCATTGGCACGAGGTAACTATTCTTTAGATTTCAACTCTTCCAATCCCTCCGATTGCCTAGCGATCAATATGGGACTCTCACTTTATTGTTTTCTGTCTTCAACAAGCAAAAATAGAAAAAGAGGGGCAACTATAAGCACCCCATGTTTGCCTGCTCGGTGATCTCCGGTCTAACCGAGCTCACTTTCAAACATCACATGCACATTCAGACTCAAACCTGCGTCCAAAATCCAATCCAATCCACGGGTCACTTCTCTGGCCTGCTAGAAGCTAAATGACCAAAATGCCCCTAACGCATCATCCTAGTCTAATTCAATATGACACTCTTCTTAAAAGTACCTAGGACCTTAGAGTAGTAAACCCACCCTTCCAAGATTGTCCTAGAGATAATCTAGTATGTTCTAGTGTCTTATAGTCGTTCCTGGACCGATTTCGGGAGCATCCGAACAAAATGACCATTTTGCCCCTAGCCATCTAGTCGCCTCAGGAAACCACACTGACTCTGGGTATCAAATTGGTAACCTCCTGAGAATACTTTTAATAGCATTCCCAACCTTCCAACACCTGTCCGAATTATTCCGAGTCTATTCTAACAAGTCTAATGTGAAAAGATCGCTTTGCCCATAGCCAGCCGGTTGCCTTTTTCAAATGCACCGGCTCTAGTTATCAAGCTGGCAATTCCTTAGAACACTCTTAATAGTGTTTCTAACCTTCAATCCTTCTCATGGGACATTCCGTGTCCATTTTAGTGGTGTAAGCACCGCAATTTTGCCCACTTGGCAATCTCCAGTCCGTCCAGACTTGTATTCAAGTCAATATGGACATATTCCATATCAATCGATCACTTCATAGGCCCATTGGGTCCAAATAGAGGCAAAATGACCAAAATGCCCGTGTAGTATTATCCGGTCCAATTCCAGTGGGCACGTTTTCTCGAAGATGGTAAGTCCCCTTTTTAATCTCGATTCCAGTTCAAATCCAATTCAAGTCCAGTTCTAGTTCAAATCCAATTCCAGTTCAAATTAAATTTGGCATGCTTTTCGAGAAAGTTGATCCCTCAAGGCGATCAGTCCATCCAGTCTAGCATGTTTTTCAAAAAAAATCTTTAGAATGGTAAGTCCCTTCAAACCCATCGACCAGGACGAGACCCAAAGTCCTTGAGATGGTAGAACAATCCACCTTTGGTGCCTACTTGCCTGCCAATGAAGAAATGTCCTTCATTTGTCATGCCTTTCAATAAAGTTGATTCCTCAGGCGATAAGTGCACCTAGTAGCTTCCCGAGATTAGGCAGTCTTAGGAATCATCGCGATTCGTTAGAGTAATGGAAATACTCACAAACATCGTAACCGTTAGAGTGGCAGAAACACTCGTAAACAGGTCTACATTGAATATTGCCCAAAAACCCCTATGTCACGGGACCGTCGTCCAATTGGCGGAAACACTCAAAACCCAAGTCAACGCCAGTGCCTGCTAGTCCACTCTGGTAAAAAATGACCAAACCACTCTTACAGCATTTTCTGGCACGTTTCTTGAAAAAGTACCTAAGTCCTCATAACAGTAAGTCTACCCTCCAAGATTGTTCTAGAGACAATCCGACATGATTAGGTGGCTTCCAGTCGGTTTCGGGCCAATTTCAAAACCCTCCGGTCAAAATGACCATTTTGTCCCTAGGCATCTAAGCACCTCGGGAACTGTAAGCACCCTATTTTTGACCGCTCGGCAGTCTATGGTTCGTCTAGACTTGTATTCAAGTCAATGTGGACATATTTCGAGTCAAATCGACTTTTCAAGTCTAATCCTGTCTATTCATCGCTTCGCGAGCCCACCAGGCCCAAATAGAGGCAAAATGATTGAAACGCCCTTAGGGGCATTGTTCGGTCCAATTCCAAATCAGGCACGTCTTTCTGAAGACGGTAAGTCCCCTTTCCAATTCCAACAAGCACGTCTTTCTGAAGACGATAAGTTCCCTTTCCAATTCCAATTCCAATACCTCTCTCGAGACAGTTGATTCCTCGAGATGGTAATTCTATCCAATCCAGCACGTTTTCCAAAGAAAATCTCTTCGGAACAGTAAGTCCCTTTAAACTTGTTGACCAAGACGAGACCCCAAGTCCCCTAGATGGTAGAACGGTCCACCTTTGGCGCCTACTAGCCCGCCAATGCAGAAATGTCCGTTTAGGCATGCCTTTTGAGAAAGTTGATTCTCAGGCGCTAAGTCCCTTTAGCAGCTTCTCGAGATCAGGCAGTCTCAAAAATGATCGCGAACTGTAAGGATAGCGAAAATACTCGCAAACATCGCAACCGTCAGAGTAGCGGAAATACTAGTAAACAGGTCGATATGGAATTGCCAACAAACCCCTGTATCACGAGACTGCCGTTAGAGTTGTAGAAACACTTAAAACCCAGGTCAACACCAGTGCCTGCTAGCTCACTCCAGTGAAAATGACCAAACTGCCCCTAGGGCCATTTTTCGGCACGTTTCTCGAGAACACACCTAAGTCCTCAGAACGGTAAGTCCATCCTTCCGAGATCGTCCTAGAGATGATCTAGCATGATTAGGTGCCCTCCAGTCCGTTTAGGGTCAACTCCGAGACTTTTCAGTTAAGATGACCATTTTTTTCCCTAGGCATCTGAATGCCCCGGGAACCACACCGGCTCTTGGTATCAAACCGGTATCCTTCTGAGAATGCTTCCTATAGTATTCTCAACCTTTCTTTATCTTTCTAGATCTTTTTGAGTCAGTTCCAACAAACCTGGTGCGAAATGACCGTTTTGCCCTTGGTGGGCCAATCGCCTTTTCCGACTACACCGGCTCTGGGTATCAAACTGGCAACCTTTAGGAACATTCTGAATAATGTTTCCAAATCTCAAATCTTCTTCCAGGACGTCTCGAGTCCATCTCAGCAGCTTTTTGGCCCGATTGACCGTTTTGCCCCTAATGGCCCGGTCAATCCTTTCGACACATCCTATCCTCTTTTTTCAAGTCAAATACCTCCGGGACACTGTTCTAAGTGTTCCTGCCCTTTTTTTGGCCTTCCGAGTCATTCCCAGTCCCTTAAATCATTTCCGGACTTTCTGGAGTCACTCCTAGTGAAGCCAGGCTAAAAATTGCATGGTAGTCACTAGCACAGGCGCCCAAATCTTCCCAAGATACGTTGTTGCCGACCTTAAAACTTTCCTAATTGGCTAGCGCCATTAGTAGTGGCGCCAAGCCAAGAAATGGCCTGGCGACACTCCTAGTGGCGCCAAGAGGAAATTTGGCCTGGTGCCAGTGCAAGAGGCGCTAGGTCTATTCTATCTCTATAAATACAGAGCCTCCTCCAGCGTGAAAGAGATCCGCAAACTCAGTTTGAAAACCCTAATATTCAATATACAGAGCTCGTAGCCCCCCTAAACCCTAGCTTCTCTAGGTTTTCCAAACCCTAGCCACCATACATAAACCCTAGCCTCCTATACACTCCGATACACTTATACACTAGCCTCCAACCCTCCTTTGAAGACTTGGATTGCTGCAACTCGAAGCTCTCGAAGACTGAAGCAAAGACCGAAGGAAAAACAAGAAAAGCAAGGCGCGCAAAGCAAAGTGAAATAAACAAGACAAGGTAGGCTTTCTCTTGAAGTTTCTGCACTTTCCCCTCTCTCTTTTCTCTCCTAACCCACTTAGATTTTCTTCTATTTTAACCCCCCCATTTCTTCACATGCTTGAAATAAGGGGATTCCCAGTCCATGTGGGTTCACCGTGTCACCGTGGAGGGTCACCGTGTCGGGGGCTTTCTTTTAGTCTAATCGGAGACCATGTGGGTTCGGCCCCCTTAATTATGTGGTGAAGCCTTAACCTTATATCTTCATGACCCCAATCTTAATTGTGCATATCATTATCTTGCATTCTTCTAAAAATCATTTTCAAACTCGTTTTCAAAGCTTACATAAAACTTGTTTTCAAAATTGCATCAAAGTCTTCTTTTTCAAAACTTCTTTTCAAAATCACAATCCTAGGGCGATTCTAGCCTTTCCATGGCTAGGATTGCTTTAGGAAAGTGTTACATTTAAAGTGACCAATATGGTCCATATTTTCAACTCCTTGTTGTTTTTAAAATCACTTTCTTAAAGTGGTTCCAACCTTCTTATGGTTGGAGTCGTTTTAGGAAAGTGAGACATTTTTATACTTTCCAAAAAGCTCTCTTTTCAAAAATCTCTTTTTCAAAAACCCTCTTTTTCAACATGCTTTCTGAAAACTCTTCTTTCTAAAATTGTTTTCTAAAAACTTCCTCCAAAAATCTATTTTCCAAAACTTCTCTTTTCAAACTCCTTTCCAAAACACTCTCCTCAAAATTCACTTTCCTAAAAACTCTTTTCAAAAAGCTTTTTCCAAAATCTTGTTTCCAAAACTCTCTCAAAGTTTTACTTTCCAAAAACTTTCTTCCTAAAATTTTTTTTTTTCAAAACACATTTTCTAAAAACTCCTCTTTAGAATCTTCATCCAAAATCTTTGTTTCCAAAAACTCACTTTCCAAAAATTCCTTTTCTTAGTGCCCAAGTCAAGCCCAAGAACCATAATTAGGAAACCCTAATTTTCCTTCCCAAAAATATGATTTTTAAACTTACCCTAAAACCTAGGTTTCCACAATCTCCCTTTTCATATCCAAACTATATATTTCCAAAACCTATTTTCTACGTCAAAACTATAGTCTTCCAAATTTAGAGTTTCTAAAATTTTCCTTTTGAAATCCTTGCCCAAGTCCAATCTTCCCTTTAGGATACCAAATCTAATCTCCCGTTTAAGAAACTAGATCCTATCCTCCGTTTTTTGAAACAAAATCAAACCTTTTCTTTTAGAAACAAAATCCAATCCCTTTTTTTAGGAAATAAGAATCTTAACCCTTCCTAGTCCACATCTTTCCTAATTCAACTCCTTCCTAATCTTCTACTTTCCTAAATCTTAAGTTTCCAAAACTTGAACATAAAAATCTTTCCTAAATTTTAAAGACTCAAAATCCAAATCTTTCCCAATTCAACCATTTCCTAATTCTATCCCTTTTCAAATTTTAACTTTCCAAATCTAAGTTTTCAAACCTTTCTTAAACTCAAAACCTTTCCTAATTTCAAGAATTTCTAAAACTCAAACTTTGAATCTTTCTAAAATTCTAAACTTCCCTAAACTTCAAATCTTTCCAAATCTAAAACTTTCATAATTTGAAACTTTTTTCATCCAACACTTTCCTAAATTGAAACATTCCTAAAACGAAACTTTCCAAAAATGACACTTTCCTAATTCAAAACTTCCCTAAACCAAAACTTTCCTAAAACGGAGCCTTCCTAAAGTGACACTTTCCTAAAACGAAACTTTCCTAATTCGAACCTTTCCTAAATCTAATCTTTGCTAAAACTCTTTCGAGTCAAGTCGAATCTTTCTTAAACCCTTCCAAGTCAATTTTTTTCTTAAGTCTCCTCTCTTTCCTAAGTCAAGGTTTCCTAAACCTCAATATTTCCAAAACAAGTCCAAATCCTTCTTCCAAGTTCTATCTTTCCAAGTCAAGTCTAATCTTTCTTTTCTAAGTTCCTAAGTCTAGGTCTTTCAAAACCAATCTTTTCAAATCATCCAATCAAAGTCCAAATTTCCTATTCTTCCAATTCCAATTCAAATTCCAACTTCAGCTCTTTTCCAAATCAACTCTTCTATTTTCAATCGGACTCTTATCCGAACTACGACTGACCTGATTCCTCCAAAAGAATACGTAGGCAACCTTCATGGGTGCGGTCACAACATTTTTGCAATTTTCAATTCAAAAAATCGATTTTCAAATCTCAATTTTCAAATTCTAAAATTTTCCAATTTCAAATCTATCTTTTCAAATCTTTTCTAAAATCAAATTAATTTCTTTTCAAAATCTATTTTCAAATCAAACCTTCCTCTTGCATTTGCATATCATGCATCATATCTTTTTAAACACTCTTTTTCAAAGTGAATAGGATTGGACAGTTTGTTAGTTGAAGACTCTCATTGGTGAATCTAGGGTGAATAGACATGTAGGTATCACAAGGCGGGGTAGGGTGAAGACTTAGTGCGTCTTCCCTACACGTAACCAACCTCTGAACCTAGATAACTGTTTTTGTAAAACCAAAAATGGAGTTATTTTTCAAAAAGGGCTTAAATGTTTTCCAAGGGTTGCTAAATGACCTGTTTTCTTAAAAACCCTCTCTTGAGGTAGTATTTTAAAAATCATTTTCAAAAATCCTAAGTGTAGTCTTCGGATTATGCTTAGTTTTTAGGTGACCTAACTCACCTTAATCAAGTTAGGTGACGACTCCAAGTATTTTCTAAAAGCCCTATATTCAAATCTATTTTCAATTTAAACATAGTCGCACTCACTCTTCTAGAAGCGTGAGTTCTAACGAGAGAGTACAGTGTTTTTCCCAATTGTGTGTGTATTCCTCAAGTGCGAAAAATCTGGGTGCAA
This sequence comes from Euryodendron excelsum, assembly GCA_033060915.1. Classification (NCBI taxonomy): domain Eukaryota; kingdom Viridiplantae; phylum Streptophyta; class Magnoliopsida; order Ericales; family Pentaphylacaceae; genus Euryodendron; species Euryodendron excelsum. Next base: position 26,880,429 of record CM065386.1, read on the forward strand.
CAGGAACCACATGGGCTTTGAGTATCAAACCAGTAACCACTCAAGGATACTTTTGATAGTATCCCTAGCCTTCTAATACATTTTTGGGTCAATCTGAGTCAGTTTCGGCAAAGCTGATGTAAAATGATTGTTTTGCCCCTGGTGAGTCGGTCGCCTTTTCCAACCATGCTAGCTCAGGGTATCAAACCAGAAACTTCCTCGGACATCCTAAGTAATGTTTTTAAACCTCGAGTCTTCTTCCAGGATATTTCGAGTCCATCTCAGTAGTTTTCCTATCCAATTGACCAATTTACCCCTAGAGGCCCGATTAACCCTTCCAACACATCCTGATATCATTCTTCAAGTCTATTACCCTCGAGATACTATTCTAAGAGTTTTTGTCCTTTTTTGGCCCTCCAGGTCATCCCCAGTACTTCAAATCATTCCCAGACCTTCCAGAGTCACTCCTAGTGAAGCTAGGCTAAAAATTGAATGGTAGCCACTAGTACAGGCTCCCAAATCTTTAAAATATACGTTGCTTGCTGACCTTAAAAGTTTCTTAAGGGGCTGACGCCACTAGTTGTGGCGTCAAGCCAAAAAATGACCTGGTGCTAGTGTAAATTTTTGCCTAGCGCCACTGCAACAAGCACCAGTGTAGTCCTTTGTTTATAAATACAGAGTCTCCTCCAATGTGAAAGGGGTCTGCAAATATAGTCCAAAAACACTGCTGTTCGATATATAGAGCTCGAAGTCCTTCTAAACCCTAGCTCTCCTTAGATTCTCCAAACCCTAGCCTCCATATACAAAACCCTAGCCCTTATACACTTAACCCTAGCTCATATACACTCTTATATACTCATATACTAGCCTCTGAAGCCTCCATTAAAGATTTAAAGTGCTGCAACTCGAAAGCGCTTGAAGACCAAAGCAAGCCCTCGAAGATCGAAGTAAAGCAAGCAAGCAAAACAAAATCAAATAAAAACAGACAAAAGGTAGGCTTCTTATTTACGTTCACGTAATTCCTCCCTCTCTCTTTTCTCTCCTAACTTACTTGGTTTTTCTTTTATTTTAATCCCTCATCTTCTACCCTCCTTTCTTGCATGCGTGAAATAAGGGACTCACTAGTTCATGTGTAGGATTAGGCTAGAGAAAGTCATCGTGTCAAGGACTTTCTCATAGTCTAACTAGAGATCACGTGGGTTCGGCCCCCTTGATTATGTGGTGAAACCTTTAATCTTGTATGTTCACGACCCCAACTTGCATTGTGCATATCATGATCATGCATCTCTCCAAAACTTGTTTTCAAACTTATTTTCAAAACTTGCATCAAAAATCATTTTCAAAACTTGCTTGAAATTTTCTTTTTCAAACTTATTTTCAAAATAAAAATCCTAAGGTGATTCTGGCATTTTCATGGTTAGGGTTGCTTTAGGAAAGTGTTGCATTTAAAGTGACTTTCATGGTCCATATTTTTCAATCCTTATTGTTTTCAAAACCACAATCCTAGAATGGTTCTAATCTTCTTATCGTTAGAATCGTTTTAGGAAAATGAGATATTTTTAGGGACTTGCAAAAGTCCACATTCAAATCTTATTTCCAAAATTGCTTTTTCAATCCTCTCCAAAATCTCTTTACAATTCCACTTTCTAAAAATTTCTCTTCAAATTTCTTTCCTAAAAGCTCTTTTAAAAAATCTCCTTCATAAAATTTTCTTTCCAAAAGTTTCGCTTTCCAAAATTTCTTTTAAAACTCTTTTTCAAAAGGCTCTCTTTAAAATTCTACTTTCTAAAAATACTCTTTAAGTCTCCCTTCTGGAAACTCCCTTCAAAAGATTTACTTTCTAAAAATCTCTCTTTCTAAAAAGATCTATTTTCCAAAATCTTTTTTTCTTGGAGTCCAAGTCAAGCCCTAGAGTCGTGGTTAGGAAACCATAATTTTCAATTTCCCATTTTGGCCTCAAAATCATAAATTTCCAAAACGTCATTTTCCACATCCAATCATAGTTTTCCAAAACTCTATTTTCTACATCAAACTACTAGGTTTCCTAAACCTCTTTTCATGCCAAATTATATTTTCTGAATCTAAGTTTTTTAAATCTCATCCTTTCCTTTGTCAAATCAAATCTTCCGTTTTAGGAAAATAGATCCAAACCTCTGTTTTGGAAACAAAATCAAATTACCTCTTTTTAGAAATAAAATCCAATATTTTGTTTTAGGAAATAGGAATCTAAATATTTCTAAATTTCAACCTTTCCTAATTCCAACCTTTTCTAATTCCATACCTTTCTAAATTTCAACTTTCTAAATTCTAAAATTTTAAATCTTTCTTAAACTAAAATCTTTTCAAACTTCAAATATTTTCCAAACTCAAACTTTGAATATTTCTAAATTCAAATCTTTCTTAAATTCAAACTTTTCCAAAATTCTAAACTTCCTAAATTCCAAATCTTTTTTAAATCAAACTTTCTAGATTCAAATTTTTCGAAAATAAACTTTTCCTAATAAGGAAACTTTCCAAATTTGACTTTTCTTAAATTAAAAATTTTTAAATTCAAAACTTTCCAATTCCAAAACCTTTCCTATTTTAAAACCTTCCTATTCTAAACTTTCCTAATTCGAAACATTTCTTAAAATAAAACTTTCCGAAAACAGAACTTTCCTTTTTTGAAACTGTCTTAAATCTGATATTTCCTAAATCCAATCTTTCTTAAACTCCAACTTTTCAAATCTTCCAAGCCCAACATTCAAGTCAAATTTTTTCTAAATCCCTTCCAAGTCAAATCAAATCTTTCTTAAACCTCAAGTCTTTTATAAGCCCTATCTTTCCTAAGTCTAGGTTTTCCAAAACCAAACTTTTCAAAATCAAGCTTTTCAAGTTCAAGTCAAGTCAATTCAATTACATGCTTCAACCCTAGGTTACCCTAAGTTCTAGGATGTCTAGACCCTAGTTCGACCCTAACCCTAAAGTCATGAAGTTTTCAACTTTTCTCCAAAAATTCTTTTCCAAACTATGATGGTTTTTCAAATGTTAATTCAAGTCAAAATATTTTCAAAATCTCAATCTTTCCAAATCAAGTCCAAGTTCACTCTTTTCAAATCAAAATTAGTTTCAAATCCTAAATTCTATTTCAAATCAAAGTCAATTCTAAGTTCAAGTCTCTTATTCAAAGTTCGAATCAAACTCTTCTCAAATCAAATTCCTTTCTAACGAAAAATCTTTTCAAATCAAACTTTCTATTTTCATTTGGACTCTTGTCCGAACTACGACTGACCTAATTTTCAAAAAAGGGATACATAGGCAACCCTCCTGGGTGCGGTCATAACCTTTTTCAAATTTCTAATTCCATAACTTTTTCAAATTCCAATTCCACAACCTTTTTCAAGCTTCTATTTTCATAACTATTTTCAAACTTCCAATTTTATAATCTCTTTCAAGTTTCTAATTTAAAAATCAAATTTCAAATCTCTATTTCTAATTTCTAGAACTTTCTTTCAAAATCAAATCTATCTTTCCAAATCTATTTCCAAAATCAAATCAAGATCTTTCAATTCTATTTTCAAAATCAAGTCTTATTCTCTCATTTGCATATCATGCATCATGTCAAATGTCTTTTCAATGTCCTTTTCTAAAGTGAATAGTTTTGGACGTTTTTTAATCAAAGATTCTGAATGAGTAAACCTAGGGTGAATAGACATGTAGGTATTGCAAGGGTAGGGTAGGGTAGGGTGATGACTTAGTGTGTCTTCCTTACACGTAACCAACCTTTAAACCTAGGATCACTGTTTTCAAAGACCAAATGGAATTATTTTTGTAGAGAGGCTGAAATATTTTTAAAGGTTGCCAAACAACCTGTTTTCATAAAAACCCTCTCTTGAGGAAGTTTTTCAAAATTGTTTTCAAAAACCCTAAGTGTAATCTTCGAATTGTGCTTAATTTTAAGTGACCTAACTCATCTTAATCAAGTTAGGTGGCAACCCCAAATCTTTTTCCAAAAGCCCTTTAATCAAAATCAATTTCTAATTCAAACATTGTCGCACTCATTCTTCTAGGAGGATGAGTTCTAACGAGAGAGCACTGTGTTTTTCTCACTTGTCTTTTTTGAGTGCGAAAAATCGGGCCGCAATAGCTGGCGACTCCGCTAGGGAAATTTAGAGGGTTAGGCCAACATTATGTCTCTTCACCCTCACCCATTCAAAGTTTTTGATTAATTCATTCAATTTTATCCAGTTCAAATTTTCAAAATCTAGTCTTCCAAGTTGTTTTCAAAAACAAAAACATGTCATTGTTTGCATATTTATTCTATCCTGCATTGAGTTTGTCATTCTAAGTACTAACTTTTGCATATTTATATTTGTAGGTGGACCCTTATTCACAAATTTATTTTATGTTATATTAACTGTTGTGTATGAATGAATGTATAGATTGGATAGGATGGATGGGAGTTGTTGGGCTCTTTCCTCCAATTTTCAAAAATCACACAAGCACTGCACGTGCACTTGCATCCTGCATATTTGCATTTTTTACCCTGATCTGTCCCTTCTAGTTAGAAAGGGGAACGGCATATTCGTTTTGGGCAAGATGCTATGTCAGTTTCTTCACCTACAGCCTCTTAATGGTTCCTCAACTCGGATCACCAACAGATAATGGCACCACCTCGAGGAGTGGGCCTAGGTTTGAAGATCTGAGAACCATGTCTTTTTAGGACGCATTAGTAAACCCTCAACCTCCTGCTTATATAGACACGATGCCTAGCCGAAGCTCTGCCGAATTTAAGACACGTACACTGTTTTCAAAACTATGGAGGAAAGGGCGACCGTTTTACTTTCCTTTAAATTTATCTATTCATGTTGTTATCATGCTTGTCTAACTGCTCATTCATGCATACTTGCTTCAATTGCGTTCTCTCTCCTTATACTCTTTGCATCCATTTTCATGCATTCAATGTTTCATGTCAAGACAAGAGTTCCAAAGTAACTCGAGTCACTGCATTCTCATACATATGATCAACCCAAACAAAGTGACACAAAGTTCGCTCTCTATTGCATTAAACCTGCCAAAACCCTAAGGGTTCCCATCTAACCCTAAGGAATCATTGCATGCATTTCAAGTCATTCCACAAGAGGAGCCCCAATCCCTCTATGCTCACGAAAATAGGGTTGCTAAGAAGATAAGGGGCAATCAATCAACAAGGTCTCTCAACGACCTCCTCGACATCAAATCTAAAGAAGGCGAATCCGAAGACTCAAGAGTAGTTTAGGATTTCATATATAAAACTAGATAGGTGCAAGTCCAAAGGAAAATGTTTCCCATTCCCCCCTATTAAATTGTACTCTGTCTCTTCTTGTATTCTAAATTTTAAGTTCAATGTATTCTTTTACTTTTCGCTATTGAATGTATGAATGAATGCAGGTTCCTGATCAATGGTAAGGTACTTGTATACAGGGGCAGACCCCCTATCTCCAAAAGTGAGAAAATACATTATATTTAGTTTCTCTCTCAAGTAGGGGCACTCCTAGGACATGCATTACATAGAGATTTTCAAATCAAGGCACTAACTTCTCTTTTGTTTCTTGTCTCTTATCCTCCCCTCTCCTCATCTCCAAGTACCAAGAGAATAGAAGGAAGAAATAAGATAAGAAGGGGGTTTACTAAATCATTCATTTATTGTTATCATACTGTTCACATGTTCACTTCTATTATGCTCATGCATCCATATTCATTCTGAGATAAGAGTTCCAAGAAACTTAAGTCATTTTCATTCTCATGCATTCAATCAACCGGAGAGAGAAAGGAGCAATCCGATCTCATGTTAATCGAACCCACCAAAACTTTTATGGGTTCCTCAACCCTAAGGATTCATGGCATGCATAGAACCATATCTCAAGAGACGCCCAAATCTCTCTCTATGTATAGAGGTGGGATTGCCCAAATAAGAAAACATCAACCAGCCCACGCAGAAGAGGTATTGTATTGCATAATAGAGGCAAAACCCCACCTCCAAAATGGACTTGTCATCATGCTTAGATTCCCTTAAAGCAGGGACCTCCATACGACATGCATCACATAAAACTTCCAACTCCATATGCTAACTGCGTTATGTTTTTCTTTATCTTTTTCTAGGTCAAAGAGCACAACTAAATTCATGGAATACCTCTAGCACTCCACCTGATTCGAACTCATGGAAGGATGAGCCTAGTTGTTAGAAGGGGCCGAACCTACATCAAAAGCAAGAAGAACTAACCATCAATCTACAAGACATTACCTCTACACCATGCCGTGACAATCACCATCCATGCAGAAGAAAGCTTCACTGTTTGCAAAGTCCTCTCAGACCCGTGCATTGCTACAAAAGAATCCCCTGACTTCCAAATACATGCCAAACACAGCAAAATATCTATCAATCCGCCCTCCGTTGTTTGGTGATACACCCGAAAAATGAAATACCAAAGAAGCTCACACAGTTTCAAAACCCTGTTAGAGGTTCTCACCAAGAGGTCCACAAGAAACGGGAGGTTTCCACAAAATTCATCTATTTTCTTTTCGTCTTTCAATTTCTCACATATCTTCTTTAAATAAACACACATGCCATGCATTCATGCTTTTAAATGAAACTTGGTAATTTTCAGTTTATCCCCTTTTGTCATACTCTTATGGATGATTATTGCATTTATGGATTCTTCCCTATTTGGTAAATGACTCAACTTGAAGGATGGGATAGCATGGGCAACCCATTTAAAGGGGGTTAAAACCTTTGACAGACAAAGAGAGAACGAGAGATAGGAGGAAGACAGTCTCAACAAAGAGGTCCAGATTTATTTGAAGAGGCGACACTTGAATGATACCCTAGCTAAGCGATGGGCAGCCGAGTCCTCAAAATGATGAGAAGCCATTGTTCTATTTATCCAAAAAGAAATAAACACTACCCTTTTGCTCAGCCCACTAGAGCCGTACATGATTTCTTTTCAGATATCCCCAAACCAGTAACCATCCCCCACGCTGGGGTTAGCACAAAATAGTTGATTTTGGTAGAATATTTAGTGGTTTACTGGCAGAAACACATCATCCTTAGGAACATTGTCTAAATTTTGTATAAAGGCTTTATGGACTAAGTAATTCAATTTGAAATGATTAGAGGCCCTCAATTCTGCTACCATACACAAAAACATCCCATTTTTCTTAACCCACTAGTGCCTCACAGAAAGCAAAAGATTTTTTTTGTCAACTTGGATCCAACACCATCCCCTCACACTGGGGTAGGTAGATAACTGAGAACTTCACAAGGCATAACATTCATCCTCGATCAAGCTGAAGCAATGTTAAAGGCTCCGTGGATCATGCAATCTAGTTCAAAGTGAAGAGGGGCCCTCATTTCATCACCTATACGGTCCTAAGTAGCCATTGTCAAACCCTTTGAGCCGGTTACTTTTCTTTTTAGAAAAAACCCCAACCTAGGGATCACCCCCTACAATGGGTTAAATAAAAATGCTAAGGAAAGGGATCTCAGAGAAAGAAGTTGTAGAAATGCTCATCTCATAAAAAGCAAAAATAAATGAAAAAGAAAAAGTAAAAAGAAAAAGTTGCCAAGGGCAAGAGGCAAAAAAAAAAAAAAAAAAAAAAAAAAAAAAAGAGCATGTAAGAGAAAAGGCCTGAAGAAAAGCATGAAGAAAGTCATGTTTGTGTAAAGCATATAGAAAGGCTGAAAGAAAAGAAAAGCGTCATTTTTATAACATCCTGAGAAATATATAGTAAAGGCAAGAAGGTAATTTCAAATGTGATCCTACGTAAGAAGGAAGCCCAATAGAAGCAATAGGTTCGAGCCTCTGCCCTTTCTTGCAAAAACGCGGAACCATAGCCTATGTTACAACCCTAGTAAAGTCCTCTCCGATTGAAAAAGAATTGCTTGATTTACATGAACCAGACGTATTACCGAAGCTAAAGAAGGATATTAGGGGACTAAACCCCACTGGAAGACTAACCAAGGATGGTGTGGACTTAAACCCTACTGGAAACAACATCAAACTTGAGCCTACATATCCATTTGATTCATAAACCCCTTAACCTAGCCTACGTTATGGTCTAAATTAAAGTCCTCTCTGATAAAAGAAAATTACTTAGTCCAAATAAGACTGAATAATACCAAGACAAGTAGGATAAGAAAGGAGAACTAGGGAGGAATGCAGGGGCAACCTTGTGCTCCAAAGTGTGCTCAAATGATTTTGGTTTAAACAACTCACTAAAAAAAAATCTTTGAGTCTAAATATCCCTTCGTTTCTTACAACCCCTAAACCCAGCCTACATTATGGTCCTAAAAGAAGTCTTCTTGGTTTGAGGGCTTAGCTATTTATAGCTCTGCAAAGGGCATGCGAGTTGTCGCTTAAGACACGGTGGCATTTTGGAAACCTGAGAGAGAAAACCAAGTGAGGTCAAAAAAATCCCAAACAGCAACCCTGTAAAAAGTAGGGATAGGATAGCAAACCCAAAGGTCAAGATCCTTGAAGAATGGTGCAAATGCTATCACACCCCGATGAGAATGGGATAAAACTGAATGGGGCAAAATCCTAAAAGGGAAACAGAATCCTGAGAGTATGGGCCTTGGGGCAATCCTGGGACATTCTTTGTAAAAATCTATAAGCATGTAGTACTAATACATCCATGACATGTATATCCTATATATCCATTAAATTCCTGTATAATTTGTATCTATTCATGCATTCATCAAAGGCATGACATGTATTTAGTTCCAGTCTTATAGGTGTATTCATCCAAAAGTATAACAAGCATTAAATCCCACTCTTGTTTGAACCTGTGCATTCATAAAATATAAAAAAGTAGGACATGCAAAATAAGTCATGCATCTAATTCCATGGGCATTCATAAAAATTTAAAACAAAAAAGAGTATAACATGCATTCACCCCTTTACTTGGGCATTTTTAGAATTGGCAGAAGTAAACTGTTTTTGTACAAAAACTAACTCTATATCTTTCTCTCTCTTTCAAATTGGAAACAGGGAACAAGGTAAAATGCAAAAAGGAGCTAAAGCCACCCCTCAAACATCTCCAGCACTGACACACACCTTAGAAAGCTTAGATTTCCATGGCCGATAAGAAATAGAAAATGGGGCAATGGCCTACCCTCGACCACCCAAATCAAATGACTTCGAAATAGGAGTAGTGAATAGGTGTCTGATCACCCAAAGCTGGAGCATATGAGTATCCCTCACGAATCCTGGCGAGCAGCGCCCACAACCGACAGTCGATCAAGTCATCCTCCCAGAAAAAAATCAAGAAACTCAAAAGGAACAGAGCTAGGGCCACCATGTGAGAGATGGACCAATCCTAAGGAGTATGCCAGTCCCTTGAATAAGTTTGCTTGCCCACCGCAAACTTGAAATGAGAGAACAAGAACTCTGCTGGAACATAGGGAAACTGGGGTAGGAGGCTTGAGGAAAGGATTGCACAACAGAGCCCAAGTTGAGAAGAGACAATCGTAATGCAGCCATCGGGAAAAGTAGGTCCCATAACGTCAGTTGAATCACCTCGAAGACCTAGAAGGAGGCCGCATTTGTGGGGAGTGGGAGTAAGCTTACATCCCCCAAAACGGAAAAAAGACAAGTCAGACTGCCAGAGAGGAATCACCGCCTCTATGAATCCAGGGATAAGCAGCACTAATAGGAGAGAAGCTATGAGACCAAAAGAGCGTGAAAGATATCCTGCTCCTCTAGGGGACACCCACCATACCAAGCTCTCAACCGGTCCAAAACTGCATCTGTCATCCTGAAAAGGTAAGGCAAGGTAAGAGGTATTAATATACAGTATATGCAGATAAGAAGTAAAAGCAGAAGAAAAAAAATAATGATAATAATAACCAAAAATAAAAGCATAAGTAAAAATGAATGACACAGATATTAGTAGATCCTTCCCCAGCCAATTCAAACAATTTTTTTTTAAACTCAACCCTTGAAAAGTTTCCCAAAATCAGTTTTCCAAGGGTTTCTTAACATTTTTCTCCAAAAGTTTTCAAAAACTCTTTCCACTAAAAGTTCTTTTTCACAATCAGTTTCAAACTCCCTCCTCCAAAAGTTCATCCTTAAAATCATTTTTCAAAATCCAATTTCTATCTAAAATCCTTCAAAATTAAATCTCAAAGTTCCTCAGTCCATCTCAAAACTTTTCTATTCTTGTTTCTATTCTAATCAATGTTCCAGATTTCTAAAAATTCTTCATTAAAAAGTTTTCAAAGTTTCAATAAAAAATTCCATTCGAAAATCTCTCTCAAATTCCAAAGTTTTTCATTTGTCTTCAAAAATCCAGTCTTCAAGCCAAAATGAATGTCCTACATATTTTGGTTTCAAAAAGTCGATTTTGAAGTCACAACGAATTGAAAAAATTTCAAATCAAGATAGTTTCTAATTCAAAATCAAAAGTCCATTTCAATCTAATTCTCAAAAAATTTTCAATTAAAGTCTATCTCAAACTTCTTTCTAAAAAAAAAGAAACAAAATAAATGACATGAGTCTTAACAAACTCAAATCAACTCAAAAGGTTTTGTTAAGCTTTTTCCTTCAAAAATTTTATTTTCAAAAAAAAAATCAACTCTCAAAAAGGTTTCCTAACTTTTTCCTTCAAAAGTTTATCTTTAAAAATCAATTCCTAAGGTTCTTAGTATTTCTATCCAAAGGCTATTTCAAAATCTAAGTCCTAAAGTTCTTTTCAAAATCAAATTTCCAATCTATCTCGAAGCTTTTCGTCAAAAATTTTTATTTCAAACAAACTTCAAGAGTTTTCAAAACCTTTTTTTCTCAAAAATTCAGGTCTCAGGTTAAAATGAATTTTCTATACATTTTGATTTTAAAATTCCAGTTCTAAGTCAAAATGAATTTCCTACACATTTTGATTTTCTAGTTTCAAGTCAAAATGAATTTCTTATACATTATGCTTTCAAAAGATTTTCAATTTCGAGTCAAAATGAATTTCCTATACATTTTGTCTTCAAAGGTTTTTAACTTTAAGTCAAAATGAATTTTCTAAACATTTTGCCTTCGAATGTCAGGTCAAAACGAATTTTCTACACGTTTTGTCCAAAATTTCAAAATGATTTCTAATTCAAAATTGGATTTCAAATTTAAATCTCAAAATTTTCCAATCAAAGTCCATCCTAGGCTTTTTCTATTTCAATCAAGATTTTCTAAAACTTCTTCCTCTAAAAAATTTTCTTCAAACTCAATTCTCAAGTTTTCAATCTTCTAAAATTCTCGTCAAAACCCAAAGTTTCCAACCTCAAAATTCATTTTTAAATCTTCCAAAATATTTCCTTCTAAAGTTTTCATTCAAAATTCAATTTTTAAAATTTTCCTTTTGAGTGTTTCTTCCAATAGTTTTAAGGCCCATGAGTTTCTCGGAGGCCTCGCCCTTAATGGTTTTATATCTTTTTTCATCAAAAATATTTTCTTTCAAAAATTTTCTAAATCTTTCCCTATTTTTGAAAAATTTTGGTAGAATTTCGCTTAAAAGTAGCCCCTATAACACCCACAACATCAACACAAAATATAAATCATGTACTTCGCAACATCACAATCACATAGCACCAATACCCGTGCACATTTTTTAAATTTTTTAATTTTTCAAAATAGACTCGTTTTATTTTTCAACAAATCAATGGTTTTCAAAGTTGTCCTGAAATTTCTCAAAATGGTCTCAAATATTTTCTAAAATATTTTTATATTTTTCTAAATATTAAACCCTAATAATTCCATCAATTTCTTAAATTTTCTTTATTTTCTCTATAAAATCAACATAAAATCGAAAACTCACCTCTTAAAGTTCTTTAGCAAAATTTTCTCTTTCAGCAACTTTTCCAACGATGGTGTCTATTTCCGACAATCCTTCGTGGTCCCTAGGGAGCACTCCTTAAATGTTCAAGTCGATTTCCTCACAAAAGCTCTTAGATTTTTGAAAAACCATCCAACTTCTGCAAAGCGTCAAACTAGCAGTTTGCTAGTTTTGATTCTAGGCCTGGCGCCACTAGCAATGGCGCCAAGCCAAATTCAACAAGGGTGCTACTAGCAGTGTCAAATTCAAGGGCAGTTTTGCCTTTTTCCCGCCAAAACTTGATTTCAAATGCCTTTTGGGCCAAATCTCCATTTTCAAACACCAGTTTTCAATAAATCTTCAAAGTCCGTCCCTTCAACCGCCACACGGTCAACATGGAACTCTTACTCTATCGTTTTCTGTCTTGGACAAGCAAATGCAGAAAAAGAGGGGCAACTATAAGCACCCTATTTTGGCCCACTCAGCAGTCTCTAGTCCGTTCAAACTTGTATTCAAGTCAATATAAATATATTCCGGGTCAAACTGGTTTTTCAGACATAATCCAGTTAATTGATCTCTTCACGAGTCCATTGGGCCCAAATAGAGGCAAAATAACCAAAATGCCCTTACGACATTATCCGGTCCAATTCTAGTAGGCATGTCTTCTCGAAGATGGTAAGTCCTCTTTTTAATCTTGATTCCAGTTCAAATCCAATTTCAGTCCAGTTCTAATTCAAATCCAATTCCAGTCCAATTCTAGTTCAAATCAAATCCGGCACTCCTTTTGATAAAGTTAATCACTCAAGGCGATAAGTCCATCGAATTCGGCACGTTTTTTAAGAAAATCTTTGAAACGGTATGTCCTTTCAAAATCGTCGACCAGGACGAGACCCAAGTCTCTGAGATGGTAGAACGGTCCACCTTTGGTGCCTACTAGTGCGCCAATGAAGAAATATCTGTTATTTGGCACGCCTTTTGAGAAAGTTCATTCATAAGTCGATAAGTTCACCTAGTAGCTTCCCGAGATCAGACAGTTACTGGAATGATCGCAACCCATTAGAGTAACAGAAATACTCGCAAACATCGCAACCGTCAGAGTGGCGGAAACACTCGTAAAAAGGTCAATCTTGAGAATTGCCAACAAACCCCAATGTCACGGGACCGCTGTCAGAATGAAGGAAATACTCAAAACCCAGGTCAACACCAGTGCCTGCTAGCCTACTTCAGTGAAAAATGACCAAACCGCCCTTAGGGCATTTTTTTTACATGCTTTTCGAGAAAGTACCTAAGTCCCCGAAACAGTAAGTCCACCCTTCCAAGATTGTTTTAGAGATAATCCGGCATGATTAGGTGCCTTCCAGTAGGTTTCGGGCCAATTCTAAGACCCTCGAGTCTTCTTCCGAGATATTCCGAGTCCATCCAGGTAGTTTTTGGGTCCAATTGACCATTTTGCCCCTAGTGGCCCAGTCAACCTTTCCAACACATCCTGACATCATTCTTCAAGTCTACTACCTCTAAGGGTTCCTGTCCTTTTTTGGCCCTCCGGTCCATTCTCGGTCCTTTAAATCATTCCCAGACCTTCCAGAGTCACTCCTAGTGAAGCCATGCTAAACATTGCATGGTAGTCACTAGTACAGGCACCCAAATCTTTAAAAGATACGTTGCTTGCCAACCTTAAACATTTCCTAAGTTGTTGGCGCCACTACTAGTGGCGCCAAGCCGAAAAATGGCTTGGCGCTACTCCTAGTTGCACCAGTGTAAAGTTTTTCCTAGCGCTACTGTAACAAGTGCTAGTGCAGTCCTCTGTCTATAAATACAGAGCCTCCTCCAACATGAAAGGGGTCTGCAAACACAGTCCAAAAACTCTATTGTTCGATATACAGAGCTCTAGGTCCTTCCAAACCCTAGCTCTCCTTAGATTCTCCAAACCTTAGCCTCCATATACAAAACCCTAGCCCCTATACACTTAACCCTAGCTCATATACACTCTTATACACTCATATACTAGCTTCTAAAGCCTCCATTGAAGACTTGAAGTGCTGCAACTCAGAAGCTCTCGAAGACCAAAGTAAGCCCTCGAAGATCGAAGTAAAGCAAGCAAGCAAATAAAAGAAGACATAAGGTAGGCTTCCTATTTACATTCAAGGAATTCCCCCCTCTCTCGTCTCTCTCTTAACCCACTTGTTTTTTCTTCTATTTTAATCCCCCATCTTCTAGCCCCCTTTCTTGTGTGCTCGAAACAAGGGATTCTCCGGTTCATATGTAGGATTGGGCAGGTGAAAGTCACCATGTCGAGGACTTTCTTTTTGTCTAACCAGAGACCACGTGGGTTCGGCCCCCTTGATTATGTGGTAAAACCTTTAACCTTGTATGTTCACGACCCCAACTTGCATTGTGCATATCATTATCACGTATCTCTCCAAAACTTGTTTTCAAAATGTGCATCAAAAATCGTTTTCAAAACTTGCATGAAATTTTCTTTTTGAAACTTATTTTCAAAATCACAATCCTAAGGTGATTGTAGCCTTTTCATGGTTAGGGTTGTTTTAGGAAAGTGTTACATTTAAAGTGACTTTCATGGTCCATATTTTCAAATTCTTGTTGTATTCAAAATCACAATCCTAGAATGGTTCTAATCTTCTTATGGTTAGAATCGTTTTAGGAAAGTGAGATATTTTAAGGGACTTGCAAAAGTCCACATTCAAATCTTCTTTCCAAAATTGTTTTTTTAAATCCTCTCCAAAATCTCTTTACAATTCCACTTTATAAAAATTCCTCTTCAAATCTCTTTCCTAAAAGCTCTTTTTAAAAATCTCCTTCCTAAAACTTTCTTTCCAAAAGTTTCGCTTTTCAAAATTTCTTTTAAAACTCTTTTCCAAAAAGGCTCTCTTGAAAATTCTACTTTCTAAAAATACTCTTTGAGTCTCCCTCCTAGAAACTCCCTTCGAAAGATTTATTTTCCAAAAATCTCTCTTTCTAAAAAGATCTATTTTCCAAAATCTCTTTTTCTTGGAGCCCAAGTCAAGCCCTAGAGTCGTGGTTAGGAAACCCTAGTTTCCAATTTCCCTTTTTGGCCGCAAAATCATAAATTTCCAAAACCTCCTTTTCCACATCCAATCATTGTTTTCCAAAACTCTATTTTCTACATCAAACTCTTTGGTTTCCTAAACCTATTTTTCATGTCAAATTATATTTTCTAAATCTAAGTTTTTCAAATCTCTTCCTTTCCAATTCTAAGTCAAATCAAATCTTCCGTTTTAGGAAAATAGATCCAATCCTCTATTTTTGGAAACAAAATTAAATCACCTCTCTTTAGAAATAAAATCCAATCTTTTATTTTAGGAAATAGGAATCTAAATCTTTCCTAATTTCAACCTTTCCTAATTCCAACATTTCCTAACTCCATACCTTTCCAAATTTTAACGTTCTAAATTCTAAAGTTTCAAATCTTTCTTAAACTCAAATCTTTCCTAATTTAAAATATTTCGAAATCTCAAACTTTGAATATTTCTAAATTCAAACCTTTCCAAAATTCTAAACTTCCTAAATTCTAAATATTTCTTAAATCAAACTTTCTAGATTCAAATCTTTCCAAAATCAACTTTTCATAATAAGAAAATTTTTCAAATTCGACACTTTCTTAAGTTGCAACTTTTTAAATTCAAAACTTTCCAATTCCAAAACCTTTCCTATTTTAAACCCTTCCTATTCTAAACTTTCCTAATTCGAAACTTTTCTTAAAATAAAACTTTCTAAAACGGAACTTTCCTTTTTTGAAACCCTAAATCCGAGATTTCCAAAATCCAATCTTTCTTAAACTCCAACTTTCCAAATCTTCCAAGTCCAACATTCAAGTCAAATCTTTTCTAAATCCCTTCCAAGTCAAATCAAATCTTTCTTAAACCTCAAGTCTTTCCTATGTCCTATCTTTCCTAAGTGTAGGTTTTCCAAAACCAAACTTTCCAAAATCAAGCTTTTTAAGTTCAAGTCACGTCAATTAAAGTACATGCTTCAACCCAAGGTTACCCTAAGTCCTAGAATGTCTAGACCTTAGTTTGACCCTAACCCTAAAGTTAGGAAGTTTCCAACTCTTCTCCAAAAATTATTTTCCAAACCAAGATGTTTTTCAAACATTAATTCAAGTCAAAATATTTTCAAACTCTCAATCTTTCCAAATCAAGTCTAAGTTCACTCTTTTCAAATCAAAATTAGTTTCAAATCCTCAAGTTCTATTTCAAATCAAAGTCAATTCCAAGTTCAATTCTTTTATTCCAAGTTCCAATAAACTCTTTTCAAATCAAATATCTTTTTCAAATCAAATTCCTTTCTAATAAAAAATCTTTTGAAATCAAACTTTCTATTTTCATTTGGACTCTTGTCCGAACTACGACTAACCTGATTCTCAAAAAGGGATACGTAGGCAACCCTTATGGGTCCGGTCATAACCTTTTTCAAATTTCTAAATTCCGATTCCACAACCTTTTTCAAGCTTCTATTTTCTTAACTATTTTCAAACTTCGACTTCCATAATCTCTTTTAAGTTTCTAATTAAAAAATCTATTTTCAAGTCTTTGTTTTCAATTTCTATATCTTTATTTCAAAATCAAATCTATCTTTTCAAATCTATTTCCAAAATCAAATCAAGTTCTTTCAAATCTATTTTTAAAATCAAGTCTTATTCTCTCATTTGCATATCATGCATTATGTCAAACATCTTTTCAAAGTTCTTTTCTAAAGTGGATAGTTTTGAAACTTTATTAATCAAAAATTTTGAATGAGTGAACCTAGGGTGAATAGACATATAGGTACCGCAATGGCAAGGTAGGGTGATGGCTTAGTGAGTCTTCCCTATGTCGCACCCAGATTTTTCGCACTCGAGGAATACACACACAAGCGAAAAAAATATTGTACTCTCTCGTTAGAACTCATCCTCCTAGAAGAATGAGTGCGACTAGGTTTGAATTGAAAATTAATTTGAATAAAGGGCTCTTGGAAAAAGTTTGGAGTAGCCACCTAACTTGATTAAGGTGAGTTAGGTCACGTAAAAACTAAGCACAATCCGAAGACTACACTTAGGGTTTTTGAAAACTATTTGGAAAATAGCTCCTCAAGAGAGTGATTTTAAGAAAACAGGTTGTTTGGCAACCTTTGGAAAATATTTAAGCCTTTTTTTGAAAATAAACTCTATTTTGGTCTTTGAAAATAGTGATCCTAGGTTCGAAGGTTGGTTATTGTCACACCCAGATTTTTCGCACTCGAGGAATACTCACCCAAGCGGGAAAAATGCTGTACTCTCTCGTTAGAACTCACCCTCCTAGATGAATGAGTGCGACTAGGTTTGAATTGAAAAATTGATTTGAATAAAGGGCTTTTGAAAAAGATTTAGAGTCGCCACCTAACTTGATTAAGGTGAGTTAGGCCACCTAAAAACTAAGCATAATCCAAAAACTACACTTAGGGTTTTTGAAAAACGATTTTGAAAATATCTCCTCAAGAGAGGGTTTTTAGGAAAACAGGTTATTTGGCAACCTTTGGAAAATATTTAGCCCTTTTTAGAAAATAACTCATTTTGGTCTTTGAAAACAGTGATTCTAGGTTCGGAGGTTGGTTACGTGTAGGGAAGACGCACTAAGCTATCACCCTACCCTGCCCTTTCGGTACCTACATGTCAATCTACCCTAGATTCACCTATGAGAGTCTTCAACTAACTAATGGTTCAATCCTACCCATTTTGAAAATCATTGTTTATAAATTATCATGATGCATGATATGCAAGTGCAAGAAAAGAGACTTGAAAAATAGATTTGAAAAGAGTTTGATTTGATTTGAAAGAGATTTGAAGAGATAGAATTGAAATTGAAAAGTTCGAAAATTTAGAAATAGAAATTTTGAAATTGGAAGTTTGAAAATAGATTGGAGATTAAGATTTGAAAAATGTGGAGAGCGCACCCATGAGGGTGGAATTGAAAGTTTGAAAAGTGTTATGACCGCACCTATGAAGGTTGCCTACGTATCCCTTTAGGGGAATCAGGTCAGTCGTAGTTCGGACCGGAGTCCGATTGAAAAGAGATTGATTTGAAGAGAGAGATTGGATTAAAAGAAAGAGATTGAATTGAAAATTGGATTTGATTTGAGATTGGAAAAAGAGATTGGAAATTGAAATTTTGGAAAAGATTGGACTTTGATTTGAAAAGATGGATTTGGACTTGTTTTGGAAAAGAGAAGGTTTAAGAAACCTAGACTTAAGAAAGATGAAACTTAGGAAAGACTCAAGAGTTTAAAAAAAATTGGATTTAGGAAATGTTCGAATTAGGAAAGGTCCGATTTAGTAAAGTTTCATTTTTGGAAAGTTTTGAAATTAGAAAAGTTTGGAATTTAGAAAAATTTGGAAATTGAAAAGTTTTGAATTTAGAAAGTTTTGAGATAGGGAAGTTTTAACTTAGGAAAGTTTGAATTTGGAAAGGTTTGAAAAAGGAAAGTTTTCGATTTAGGAAATGTTTGAATTAAGAAAGTTTTGAGTTTAGAAAAGTCTTAGATTTGGAAAGATGTTGAAGTTTTGGAAAGTTTAGAACTTGGAGAGATTTAGGTTCAGAAAGATTTAACTTGAGAAAGTTTCAAATTTAGAAAGTTTTGAATTTGGAAAGATTTGAAATTTAGAAAGTTTAAGATTTAGAAAGTTTTAGGGTTTGAATTTTAGAAAATCTTGAAATTAGAAAAGGTTTGAATTTAAGAAAGGTTTGAAAACTTAGATTTGGAAAGTTAAGATTTGGAAAGGGGTAGAATTAGGAAAGGATTGAATTAGGAAAGATTTAGAAGCTTAATGTTTAAGGAAAGATTTGAAAGTTTGAGGAAAACTTATGTTCAGGAAGGTAGGAAATTAGAAAGGATTTGAACTAGGAAAGGTTTGGATTAGGAAGGGATTGGATTTTGTTTCTAAAAGAGAAAGTTTGATTTCATTTCCAAAAATGGAGAATTGAACTTAGTTTCCTAAAGGGAAGATTTGATTTGGTTTCCTAAAGGAAAGACTTGATTTGACAAGAATTTGGAAAGGAAAAGTTTTAGAAACCCTAGATTTGGAAGGCAATAGTTTTGACGTAGAAAATAAGTTTTAGAAATATGTGTCGTTTGGATGTGAAAACAAGAGATTTTGGAAACCTAGGTTTGGGGCAAAGTTTGAAAATTATGTTTTTGGAAAGAAAATTAGGGTTTCCTAATGGTTAGCTCTAGGGCTTGACTTGGGCTTTAAGAAAAGAGATTTTTGGAAAGTATGCTTTTGGAAACGAGTTTTTAGAAGGAAATCCTAGGGAGAAGTTTTTGGAAAGAAAGTTTTTGAAAAGATTTTTGGAGAGAGTTTTTCTAGGAAGATTTTTGGTAGAAGATTGTTGGAGAGAGCTTTTAGGAAAGTGAATTTTGAGGAGAAAGGGTTTTTGGAAAGGTGTTGAAAAAGGGAGGTTTTGAAAAATAGATTTTGGAAAGAGTTTTTAGAAAACACTTTTGGAGAGGAGAGTTTTAGGAAAGCATGTTGAAAAAGAGATTTTAGGAAGAAAGACTTTTGAAAAGAGAGTTTTTAGAAGGTGTAAAGACATCTCACTTTTCTAAAGCGATTCTATCCATGAGAAGGCTAGAATCACTTTAAGAAAGTGGTTTTGGAAAACAATAAGATTTGAAAATATGGACAATAAAAGTCACTTTTAATTCAACACTGTCCTAAAGTAACCCTAGCCATGGAAAGGCTTGAATCACCCTACAATTGTGGTTTTGAAAACAAGTTTTTGAAAAAGAGATTTTGATGTAATTTTGAAAACAAGTTTGAAATCGGTTTTGAAAATGAGTTCGAAAACGAATTTTGGAAGATGCAAGATTATGATATGCACAATGCAGTTTGGGGTCGTGAACATACAAGGCTAAGGCTTCACCACATAATCAAGGGGGCCAGACCCACGTGGTCTCTGGTTAGACTAGAAGAAAGCCCCCGACACGGTGACTTTCCAATAGCCCAATCCTACACATAGACCGGGAATCCCCTTGTTTCAAGCATGCAAAGAAAGGGGGGGAAAGAGATGGGGGATTAAAATAGAGAAAACCCAAGTGGGTTAGGAGAGAGAAGAGAGATGGGGAAGGTGCAGAAATTTAAATGGAGAACCTACCTTGTATCTTGTTTATTTTGCGCGCCGTGCTGTCTTCAGTCTTCGGCCTTCGGTCTTTGTTTTGATCTTCACCTTCAGTCTTCAAGAGTTGTCTTCAAGTCTTGGATTGCAACTCTTCAAGCCTTTAAAGGATGGTTGAAGGCCAATGTATGAGTGTATGGGGGTGTGTATGAGTGTATAAGAGGCTAGGGTTTGTGTAAGGTGGCTAGGGTTTGGAAAACCTAGGGAAGCTAGGGTTTTTGAGGTGTTCGAGCTCTGTACATCGAATTATATGATTTTTATGTTGAGTTTGTAGATCCTCTTCATGTTGAATGAGGCTCTGTATTTACAGAGGTTGGACAACACTGGCGCCTGCTGCAGTGGCGCTAGGCCAAAGTTTACATTGGCGCCACTAGGAGTGGCGCCAGGCCATTTTTTGGCTTAGTGGCGCCAGCCATTTAGGAAATGTTTAAGGTCGGCAAGCAACGTATCTTTGACTAGATTTGGGCGCCTGTACTAGTGACTACCATGCAATCTTTAGCCTGGCTTCACTAGGAGTGACTCTGGAAAGTCCGGGAATGATTTGAAGGAGCCGGGAATGACCCAGAAGGCCGGAAAGGAGCAGGAACACTTAAAATAGTGTCATGGAGGTATTTGACTTGAAAAGTGAGGATAGGATGTGTTGGAAGGATTGACCGGGCCTTTAGGGGTAAAACGGTCAATCGGACCGGGAAACTACCGGGACAGACTCGGATTGTCACGGAAGAAGACTTGGGATCTGGAAACATTATTCAGAATGTTCCCAAAGGTCGCCGGTTTGATTTCCAGAGCCGGCGTAGTCGAAAAAGGAGACCGGCCCACCAGGGGCAAAACGGTCATTTTGTACTGGGTTTGCCGGAACTGAC
This sequence comes from Euryodendron excelsum, assembly GCA_033060915.1. Taxonomy (NCBI): domain Eukaryota; kingdom Viridiplantae; phylum Streptophyta; class Magnoliopsida; order Ericales; family Pentaphylacaceae; genus Euryodendron; species Euryodendron excelsum. Next base: position 26,901,247 of record CM065386.1, read on the forward strand.
TCGAAATGATCCGGAAAGGTAAAGGAAGGTTGAGAACACTATAAAAAGTATTCTTAGAGGGTTACCGGCTTAATACCCAAAGCCGGTGTGGTTCCCAGGGCATTCGGATGCCTAGGGGCAAAATGGTCATCTTGACCGGAAAGTCTCAGAAAAGGTCCAAAGAGCAGTTTGGTCATTTTTCACCGAAGTGGGCTAACAAACACTGGTGTTGACCTGGGTTTTGAGTGTTTCCGCCACTCTAACGGCGGTCTTCGTGACACAGGTGTTTGTTGCCAATTCCCTATATCGACCTATTTGTGAGTATTTTCGCTATTCTAACAGTTTTGTGAGTAGTTTCGCTACTCGGACCGTCTCGAGGAATAAACTGTCTCGAGAGAGGGATTAGAAAGGGGACTTATCGTCTCCGAAGAGATGTGCCTGGATCGGAACCGTCTCGAGGAATAAACTATCGAGAGAAAGGGATTGGAAAGGGGTCTTACCGTCTCCAAAGAGACGTGCCAGAGTCGGAACCGTCTCGAGGAATAAACTGTCTCCAGAGTGGGATTGGAAAGGGGTCTTACCGTCTCCAAGGAGACGCGCCTGGGTTGGAACCGTCTCGAGAAATAAACTATCTTGAGAGTGGGATTGGAAAGGGGTCTTACCGTCTTCGAAAAGACGTGCCTAGATTGGAACCGTCTCGAGGAATAAACTGTCTCGAGAGTGGGATTGGAAAGGGGTCTTACCGTCTTCGAGGAGACGCGCCTGGATTGGAACCATCTCAAGGAATAAACTGTCTTGAGAGTGGGATTGGAAAGGGGTCTTACCGTCTCCAAAGAGACGTGCCTGAGTTGGAACCGTCTCGAGGAATAAACTGTCTCGAGAGAGGGATTGGAAAGGGGTCATTTCGTCTCCGAAGAAACGTGCCTGGATTAGAACCGTCTTGAGGAATAAACTGTCTCGAGAGTGGGATTGGAAAGGGGTCTTACCGTCTCCGAAGAGACGTGCCTGGATTGGAACTGTCTCGAGAGTGGGATTGGAAAGGGGTCTTACCGTCTTCGAGGAGACGCGCCTGGATCGGAACCATCTCGAGGAATAAATTGTCTTGAGAGTGAGATTAGAAAGGGGTCTTACCGTCTCCAAAGAGACGTGCTTGAGTTGGAATCGTCTCGAGGAATAAACTGTCTCGAGAGTGGGATTGGAAAGGGGTCTTACCGTCTCCAAGGAGACCCGCCTGGATTGGAACCGTCTCGAGGAATAAACTGTCTCCAGAGTGGGATTGGAAAGGGGTCTTACGGTCTCCAAGGAGACGCGCCTGGGTTGGAACCGTCTCGAGGAATAAACTATCATGAGAGTGGGATTGGAAAGGGGTCTTACCGTATTCAAAAAGACGTGCCTGGATTGGAACCGTCTCGAGGAATAAACTATCTCGAGAGTGGGATTGGAAATGGGTCTTACCGTCTTCGAGGAGACGCGCCTGGATTGGAACCATCTCCAGGAATAAACTGTCTCGAGAGTGGGATTGGAAAGGGGTCTTACCGCCTCCAAGGAGACGCGCCTGGGTTGGAACCGTCTCGAGGAATAAACTATCTTGAGAGTGGGATTGGAAAGGGGTCTTACCGTCTTCGAGGAGACCTGCCTGGATTGGAACCGTCTCGAGGAATAAACTGTCTCGAGAGTGGGATTGGAAAGGGGTCTTACCGTCTCCAAGGAGACGCGCCTGGGTTGGAACCGTCTCGAAGAATAAACTATCTTGAGAGTGGGATTGGAAAGGGGTCTTACCGTCTTCGAAAAGACATGCCTGGACTGGAACCGTCTCGTGGAATAAACTGTCTCGAGAGTGGGATTGGAAAGGGGTCTTACCGTCTTCGAGGAGACGCACCTGTATTGGAACCATCTCAAGGAATAAACTGTCTTGAAAGTGGGATTGGAAAGCGGTCTTACCGTCTCCAAAGAGACGTGCCTGAGTTGGAACCGTCTCGAGGAATAAATTGTCTCGAGAGAGGGATTGGAAAGGGGTCATTTCGTTTCCGAAGAAATGTTCCTGGATTGGAACCATCTCGAGGAATAAACTATCTCGAGAGTGGGATTGGGAAGGCGTCTTACCGTCTCCGAAGAGACGTGCCTGGATTGGAACTATCTCGAGGAATAAACTGTCTCGAGAGTGGGATTGGAAAGGGGTCTTACCGTCTCCAAGGAGACCCGCTTGGATTGGAACCGTCTCGAGGAATAAACTATATCGAGAGTGGGATTGGAAAGGGGTCTTACCGTCTTCGAGGAGACGCGCCTGGATTGGAACCATCTCAAGGAATAAACTATCTCGAGAGTGGGATTGGAAAGCGGTCTTATCGTCTCCAAGGAGACGCGCCTGGGTTGGAACCGTCTCGAGGAATAAACTATCTTGAGAGTGGGATTGGAAAGGGGTCTTACCGTCTTCGAGGAGACCCGCCTGGATTGGAACCATCTCGAGGAATAAACTGTCTCCAGAGTGGGATTGGAAAGGGGTCTTACCGTCTCCAAGGAGACGCGCTTGGGTTGGAGCCGTCTCGAGGAATAAACTATCATGAGAGTGGGATTGGAAAGGGGTCTTAACGTCTTCGAAAAGACGTGCCTGGATTGGAACCGTCTCGAGGAATAAACTGTCTCGAGTGTGGGATTGGAAAGGGGTCTTACCGTCTTCGAGGAGACGCGCCTGGATTGGAACCATCTCAAGGAATAAACTATCTCGAGAGTGGGATTGGAAAGGGGTCTTACCGTCTCCAAGGAGACGCTCCTGGGTTGGAACCATCTCGAGGAATAAACTACCTTGAGAGTGGGATTGGAAAGGGGTCTTACCGTCTTCGAGGAGACCCGCCTGGATTGGAACCATCTCGAGGAATAAACTGTCTCCAGAGTGGGATTGGAAAGGGGTCTTACCGTCTCCAAGGAGACGCGCCTGGGTTGGAGCCGTCTCGAGGAATAAACTATCTTGAGAGTGGGATTGGAAAGGGGTCTTAACGTCTTCGAAAAGACGTGCCTGGATTGGAACCGTCTCGAGGAATAAACTGTCTCCAGAGTGGGATTGGAAAGGGGTGTTACCGTCTTCGAGGAGACGCGCCTGTATTGGAACCATCTCAAGGAATAAACTGTCTTGAGAGTGGGATTGGAAAGCGGTCTTACCGTCTCCAAAGAGACGTGCCTGAGTTGAAACCGTCTCGTGGAATAAATTGTCTCGAGAGAGGGATTGGAAAGGGGTCATTTCGTCTCCGAAGAAACGTGCCTGGATTGGAACCATCTCGAGGAATAAACTGTCTCGAGAGTGGGATTGGAAAGGGGTCTTACCGTCTCCGAAGAGACGTGCCTGGATTGGAACTATCTCGAGGAATAAACTGTCTCGAGAGTGGGATTGGAAAAGGGGTCTTACCGTCTCCAAGGAGACCCGCCTGGATTGGAACCGTCTTGAGGAATAAACTATCTCGAGAGTGGGATTGGAAAGGTGTCTTACCGTCTTCGAAAAGACGTGCCTGGATTGGAACCGTCTCAAGGAATAAACTGTATCGAGAGTGGGATTGGAAAGGAGTTTTACCGTCTCCGAGGAGACGCGCCTAGATTGGAACCATCTCGAGGAATAAACTGTCTGGAGAGTGGGATTGGAAAGGGGTCTTCCTGTCTCCAAAGAGACGTGCCTGAGTTGGAACCGTCTCGAGGAATAAACTGTCTCGAGAGAGGGATTGGAAAGGGGTCTTTTCGTCTCCGAAGAGACGTGCCTGGATTGGAACCGTCTCGAGGAATAAATTGTCTCAAGAGTGGGATTGGAAAGGGGTCTTACCATCTCTGAAGAAACATGCCTAGATTGGAACCGTCTCGAGGAATAAACTGTCTCGAGAGTGGGATTGGAAAGGGGTCTTACCGTCTCCGAAGAGACGTGCCTGGATTGGAACTGTCTCGCGGAATAAACTGTCGCGAGAGAGGGATTGGAAAGGGGTCTTATCGTCTCCGAAGAGACGTGCCTGGATTGGAACCGTCTCGAGGAATAAATTGTCTCAAGTGTGGGATTAGAAAGGGGTCTTACCATCTTTGATGAGACATGCCTAGATTGGAACCGTCTCGAGGAATAAACTGTCTCGAGAGTGGGATTGGAAAGGGGTCTTACCGTCTCCGAAGAGACGTGCCTGGATTGGAACCGTCTCGAGGAATAAACTGTCTCGAGAGTGGGATTGGAAAGGGGTCTTACCGTCTCTGAGGAGATGTGCCTGGGTTGGAACCGTCTCGAGAAATAAACTGTCTCGAGAGTGGGATTGGAATCGAAAAGGAAACGACAATGCCCCTAAGGGCATTTTGGTCATTTTGCCTCTATTTGGGCCTGACAGGCCCGCGAAGCGATGGACAGACAATATTTGGACCTAGCGATTTGGTTTCGGTAGGAACAAGTTTGGACGGAGTGTAGACTGCTGAGTGGTCAAAAATGGGGTGCTTACAGTTATGTGTAGGGAAGATGCACTAAGCCATCATCATACCCTGCACTTGCAGTACCTACATGTCTATTTACCCTAGATTCACCTATGAGAGTCTTCAACTAACAAATGTTGAATCCTATCCACTTTAGAGAAAGAATGTTTAAAAAGACATGATGCATGATATGCAAGTGTAAGAAAAGAGAGTTTGAAAATTGATTTGGAAAGAAATTTGAAAAGAAATTGATTTGATTTGAAAGAGATTTTAAAAGATAGACTTGAAATTGGAAAGTTTTAGAAATTGGAAATAGAAATTTGGAATTAGAAAAATAGATTATGGAATTGAAAACTTGAAAAAGATGGTAGAATTGGAGATTTAAAAGAAGTTGCGAAAATAGAAGTTTGAAAAGGTTGTGGAATTAGAGATTTGAACAAAGTTGTGACCGCACCCATGAGGGTTGCCTACGTATCCTTTTAGAAGAATCAGGTCAGTTGTAGTTCAGACAAGAGTCCAATAGAAAATAGAAGGTATGATTGGAATTTGGATTGGAAAATTAAGAGATTGAACTTTGATTGGAAGATTTGAAAAGATTTGATTTTAGGAAAGCTCGGTTTTAGGAAACCTAGACTTAAGAAAGACTTGAGACTTAGGAAAGATTCGACTCAAGTGTTGAACTTGAAAGATTAGGGAAGATTGGATTTAATAAGGTTTCAAATTAGGAAAGTTTCATTTTAGGAAAGTGTCTAGGAAAGTTCCGTTTTAGGAAAGTTTTGGTTGAGAAAAGGTTTCGATTTAAGAAAGTTTTGAAATTAGAAAGTTTTGAAGTTGGAATGTTTTGAAATAGGAAGTTTTGAAAGTAAAAAAAGTTTTGAGGTTTAGAAAGATTTGAGATTTGGAAAGATTTGAAGTTAGGAAAGATTTGAAGATTTGAATTTGGAAAGTTTAAATTTGGAAAGGTATGGAGTTATGAAGGGTTGAATTAGGGAAGATTTTGAAGGTTAAAGTTTAAGGAAAGATTAAAAAGTTAAAGTTTTGGAAACTTTAAGGTTTAGGAAAGTATGAGATTAGGAAGGAGTGGATTAGGAAAGGTTTATACTAGGAAGGATTGAGATTCCTATTTCCTAAAACAAGAGATTGGATTTTGGTTTCTAAAGAGGATGATTTGATTTTATTTTCAAAAACGGAGGAGAGGATCTAGTTTCCTAAATGGGAGATTGGATTCGATTTCCTAAAGGGAATATTGGATTTGGCATGGATTTGGGAAGGGGGAGTTTTATAAACCCTAGATTTGGAAGACTATAGTTTTGACATAGAAAATAGATTTTTGGAAACCAAGGTTTTGATGTAAACAAAAGATTTTAGAAACTTAGGTTTTAAGGCAAGATTGAAAATCATGTTTTTGGGAAGGAAAATTGGGATTTCCTAATCAATGGCTCTAAGGTTTAACTTGGACTCTAAGAAAATTGTTTTTTGGAAAACGAGTTTTTAGAAAGGGAGATTTTTGGAAAGAAATCCTAGAAGGAGTTTTTAGAAACTGAATTTGAAAAGAGAGTTTTTAGAGAGAGAGGTTTTAGGAAGAGTTTTTAGGAAGAGATTTTAGGAAAGAGATTTTTGGGAAGAGTTGTTTAGGAAGGAAACATAAGGAGCGTTTTTGGAGAGTGAACTTTGAAGAAAGCGTTTTTAGAAAGGAGCTTTTAGGAAAGAAGTTTTTGCAAAGAGATTATTGGAAGGGAGTTTTTGAAATCAATTTTGGAAAGGAGATTGGAGAGAGTTTTTAGAAAGTACGTTGGAAAAGAGGTTTTCTAGAAAGAGAGGTTTTTTAAAAAAAAGTTTTTAAAAAGTCTATAAAAATATCTCACTTTCCTAAAGTGATTCTAACTATAAGAAGATTATAACCACTTTAAGATAATGGTTTTGAAAACAATGAGGATTTGAAAATATAGACCGTGTTGGCCACTTTAAATGTAACACTTTCCTAAAGCAACCCTAGCCATGGAAATGCTAGAATCACCCTAGGATTGTGATTTTGAAAAGAAGTTTTGAAAAGAAAGATTTTGATGCAAGTTTCGAAAAACAGTTTGGGAAATGAATTTTAGAATAATGCAAGATTAGGATATACACAATGCAAGTTAGGGGTCATGAACATACAAGGTTAAGGTTTTACCACATAATCAAGGGGGCCAAACCCATGCGGTCTTTGGTTAGACTAAAGGAAAGCCCCCGACACGGTGACCCTCTAATAGCCTAATCCTGCACATAGACCGGGAAGTCCCTTGTTTCAAGCTTGCAAAGAAAGAGGGGGAAGAAGATGGGGGATTAAAATAGAAGAAAACCAAAGTGGTTCAGGACAGAGAAGAGAGGGGGAAGATGCGTAAACTTAAAGAGAAAGCCTACCTTGTGTCTTATTTATTTTGCTTTGCTTCGCTCATCTTGCTTTTCTTGCTTTGCTTCGGTCTTCGCTTCAGTCTTTGTCTTGATCTTTGAGAACTTCAGTTTGCAGCACTTCAAGTCTTCAATGGAGGCTTTGGAGGCTAGTGTATAAGTGTATGTGAGTGTATATGAGTGTATAGGAGCCTAGGGTTTGTGTATGGAGGTAGGATTTGTGTATGGAGGCTAGGGTTTAGAGAACATAAAGAAGCTAGGGTTTAGGGAGGCTACCAGCTCTGTATATCGAAGAGTGGAGTTTTTATATTGGGTTTGCAGACCTCTTTTACGCTAGAAGAAGCTCTGTATTTATAGACAAAGGAATGACCTGACACCTATTGTAGTGGCCCCAGGCCAAAAATCCTTCTGGCGCCACTAGGAGTGGCACCAGGTCAATATTTGGCTTGGCACCACTAGTAGTGGCGCTAGCCAGTTAGGAAAGTTTTAAGGTCGGCAAGCAACGTATCTTGAGAAGATTTGGGCACCTATACTAGTGGTTACCATGCAATTTTTAGCCTTGCTTTAGTAGGAATGACTCCGAAAGGTCCGGAAAGGATTTAAGACCGGGAATGGCCAGAAAAGCCGAAAAGGGACAAAAACCCTCAGAATAAGGTCCTGGAGGTAATAGACTTGAAAAATGATAACAACATGTGTTAGAGGGGTCAACAAGGCCATTAGGGGCAAAACGGTCAACTGGGCCAGAAAGCTGCCAGGACGGACTCAGAATGTCTCGGAAGAAGACTCGAGATTTGGAAACATTATTTAGAATGTTCCCAATGGTTACTGGTTTGATACCCAGAGCCGGCCTACTAAGGGCAAAACGGTTATTTCACCCTAGGTTTGACGAAACTGACTTGGAATGATCCGAAAAGATAAAGGAAGGTCAAGAATACTATAAAAAGTATCCTCGGGAGATTACCAGTTTGATACCCAGAGCCGGTGTCATTCCTGGGGCGTTCGTATGCCTAGGGGCAAAATGGTCATCTTGACCGGAAAGTCTCTGAATTAGCCCAAAACTAACTAGAAGGCACCTAATCATGTCGGATCGTCTCTAAGACGTTCTTAGAAGAGTGGACTTACCATTCTGAGGACTTAGGTATATTCTCGAGAAACGTGCCGAAAAATGGCCTTAGGGGCAATTTGGTCATTTTCACTAAAGTGGGCTAGCAAGCATTGTTGTTGACCTCGGTTTTGAGTGTTTTGCCACTGTGATGGCGGTTTCGTGATACAGAGCTTTGTTGGCAATTCCCTATATTGACCTGTTTGCGAGTATTTTCGCTACTCTGACGGTTGCGATGTTTGTGAGTACTTCCGCTACTCTGACGGTTCGCGATCATTCCCAAGATTGCCTGATCCCGAGAAGCTACTAAAGGGACTTAGCACCTAAGGTGTGCCGAAATAGACATTTCTGTATTGGCGGGCTAGTAGGCGCCAAAGGTTGACCGTTCTACCGTCTTGGGGACTTGGGGTGTCGTCCCGGTCGACGGGTTTGAAAGGACTTAGCATTTCGAAGAAACTTTCTTCAGAAAACGTGCCGAAAAGAATAGACTTATCGTCTCGAGGAATCAACTTTCTCGAGAGAAGGTTTGGAATTAGACTTGAAAAAAGGGACTTACCATCTTTGGGAAGACGTGCCTACGGGATTGGAAGGGGACTTACCATCTTCGGAAAGACGCGCCTATTGGATTGAAAAGGGGACTCACCGTCTTCGAAAAGACGCGCCTAAGGGATTGGACCGAACAATGCCCCCAAGGGTATTTTGGTCATTTTGCTTCTATTTGGGCCTGGTGGGCCCGTTAAGTGATGAATTGTCGGGATTAGACTTAGAAAGTTGATTTAGATTGGGAATATGTCCACATTGACTTGAATATAAGTCTGGACGGACTGTAGACTGCTGAGCAGTCAAAAATAGGGTGCTTGTAGCTGCCCCTTTTTTTCTGTCTTTGCTTGTCGAAAACAGAAAACGATAGAGTAAGAGTCCCATGTTGATCGTGAGGTGGTCAGAGGGACGGACTTTGGAAATCTTGGAAGATGGGATTGTGGAAACGAAAATTAGGCCCAAAAGGCCTTCGAAATCTAGTTTTGGCGGGAAAACGGGCACAACTGCGTAGAATTTGGAACTGGCGCCACTAAGAGTGGCGCCTTTGGCAAATGTGGCTTTAGAAGTGGCGCCAGGCTTAGGATCAAAACTAGTAAACTGCTAGTTTCGACATGCTGCAGGATTCGAAGAATTTTTTGGAGAATCGAGGGTATTTGTGAGGGAACCAACCTGGACATTCGAAGGAACACTTTTTATAGATCACGGGTGATTGCCGGAAGTAGACCACGTTGCCGGAAAAGCTGCTGAAAGAGAAGATTTCGCCGGAGAACTTCGAAAGGTGAGTTTTCTATCCTATGTTAATTTTAATGTGTAGAACTCCGTTTAATTTATGTGAATATTTAAAATTGATGTTTTGATATGTTTTGAATGCTGTGGTGAAGTTTTTTTTTGCATTTTGGTGCTTGTTTGATTGAATTTGAGTGATTTTACATGATTATGTGAAAAGGGTTTTTTGTAGGAATTGAGGGTTTGTCCCCATAGGCTTGGGCATTGGGTTTCTTGGCTAGATTTTTATGCCATGTGCCTTAGAAAAAAGTGTTTAACAACCGTGTGAAGTTTCATGATTTTTTGACAACTTGGTGAATTTTTAATTTTTTTGAAAAATAGAAAAATATTTAGAAAATTAGGAAAATTAAGAAAACTTTAGAATTGATGAAATTTTTAGAGTTGAAATTTTGGAAAAATGTAGGAATATTTTAGAAAACATTTGAAATGATTTTAAGGAAATTTAGGACATTTTTGAAAACCATTGATTTATTGAAAAAATAAAACATGTGTTTTAAAATTTTAAAAAAATTAAAAAGTGTGCGCGAGTGCTGATGTCATGTGATTGTAATATTGCGGAGTGCACGGTTTGTGTTTTGTGTTGATGTCATGGGGGTTGTAGGGATCATTTTTAAACGAAACTCAGTCAAAATTTTTAGAAATAAGGGAAAAAGTTGGAAAAGGTTTAGAAATAAAATCTTTTTGAAAGAAAAAGACAGAAAACCCTTGAGATTTGACTTGAAGTTGGAAAATCAAAAGGTGTAGGAAATTCGTTTTGATTCATCATTTGAAATCTTTTTATTATTATTATTATTGTTTTTTTATTATTGATTTACTTTATGTTATTATTATTTATCTGCATGAACAGTAGATTAACACCTCTTACATTGGCTTACCTTTCCAGGATGACAAACATGATTTTGAGTCAACTGAGGGCTTGGCATGACAGTTACCCTCTTGACGAGCAGGATATCTTTCGTCGGTCCTTTGGTCGGGTGGCTTCACTCCTATCAGTGCAGCTTATTCTTGGGTTTATAGAGGCGGTGATTTCCTTTTGGCAGCCTGGCTTATCTCTTTTTCGCTTTGGGGAGTGCGAGCTTACCCCTACCTCTCACAAGTATGGATTTCTTCTTGGTTTCCGAGGTGATTCTGCCGACATCGTAGGACCCCTTTTTCCGGATGGTTGTATTACAGTGGTCTCATCTCAGCTTGGACTTAGATGTGCAGTTCTTTCATCTTCTTCTTTGTCCCAATTTTCTTATGTTCCAGCAAAGTTCCTCTTTTCTCGTTTTGAGTTTCCCACGGGTATGTGAGCCCACTCAGGTGATTGGCACACTTTCCAAGATTGGTCTGTTTCCCGTATAGTTGCTCTAGCCCTGCTTCTGCTGAACTACTTGGTGTTCCCACGTGGAGATGATTTAGTTGGTTGTCGATTATGTGCACTGTTGGCCCTGATTCGTAAGGGGCATTCCTATGCTCCCATGATTGTAGGGGAGACCTTTGTGAGTCTTACGAGATTCTAGTAGACTGTTGATGCTCATTTGCAGGGATGCGTTGCTCTTTTCCAGCTTTGGGCGATTGGGCACTTGTTTGTTACGCCTTTATTCCAGCATACATGGTATCCCTAACTTGACCATATACATTCCCTGGCGAGATCTCAGAGAGTCGTGGCAGATAAGGGGAGATTTTCGTGGACTATTGCTTCCTCAGCTGACTACCTCCAGAGCATGAGGTCAGGCACGGTCAGGTGGTATTCAGGACTAGTTGGTAGGTATTGCTTGAGAGTACAGCCTTCCGAGAGGACCTTCGTGCCCATAGCAGGCCTGCGGGGCATTACCCCTTTCTTCGGGATTCGGGTTCTGCGACAGCTTGGTAGGAGTCAAGATATCCCTTATTTGGCATTTGCAGCTGAGGTTACTCTTGTTTTTAAGGCATCAATCCCGAGAGCGCTGGTGGAGAGAGTTATGGATACATGGAGATCTTTGCTTCCTCATATAGACGATGATGGTCCATTCTCTGTCATGCCCCTTGAGACTAAAACTTACCACTGTTGGCTTCGGCCCTGTGTGCTAGGTTCTAACAGACTTGGGGATCTTCTCATTGAGACTCCTTTACCTCCCATAGGGTACACCAACTTCTTGATAGCTATGATTGTTCAGGGGTACCGTTATAGGTGGGAAAATCGCCGACTGATACAGATATTGCATGACCGGTTAAGAGTGAGGGACGTTGAGGTAGCTTATTTAGAGATGCAGCTAGCAGTGGCCAGATGGACACTTGATCGCCCGCCTTTGAGTATCTCGAGGGGGAGTAGGCGACCAAGAGGCGCTCTAGACCGTTCCACTCCCCCGGAGATTGGTGCGACGGATAGTCAGTCTTTACGGGAGGCTATGGAATCCCTTACCCGAGAGAGGGATATGCTTCTGGCCAGGTGTGCAGATTATGAGCGAGGACCACTTGGATCTTCTGCAGCTGGTACTTCTTCGAGTGCTCCCGTTGTGGTTGGTAAGCTAGCTGATCCTTGCCTAGCTGATTCCTACTCTGATGACAATGGGGAGCGATATATTTTTGCCCCTCGCTCTCGGATTTGTTGATTCCTGCATTTACAGAAAAACAGATTTTGTTTAGTATTGTACCCCCTTTTTGTCTTATGAACTCATGGCCTCCCATACTTTTGATGTGATTTTCCTGTGTGGTTATTATAGCAACAAACTTGAGAAAAGTTGAAATGAAAGTCGCAGCTCAATGAAAAATAACTCCCCTCTGGTTTGATATTCTGACTCACTGATTGTTCTGCGAAAGAAACCCTTGCTCCCTTTAACCTTAACTGGGCTAAGCTAGAGAATGCCTTTTGAAATGCCTTCTGACTTTCACATTGTTGCTTTCATACATATAACTTCTAGGGAATGCTATACTTGGGTCATTTCTTACATCTAAACGTCTTCCCCCTCCCCCCTTTTTTGTTTTGTTGCTATTTTTACTACTAGTGTTCGTGAGGGTTTTCACCAGTCCCAGCTCTGTCATTTTTGCACCAAGGCACCTTTGTAGGTTTTCGCCAGGGTCAACAGTTTTGTATCTTACCACGTCCCTACTTTTTTACCTACGGCGCCCTTTTGAGTTTTCACCGCATCCTCGGGAATGTACTTATTTTCTCTCTTCTTTCTCTCTCCTTCCTTAGCTTGGTCTCTGGTTTCTATCGAGAAGCGCCTAAATACTACTTACGCCATCCTCCAGCTTTCTTTGCCGATGGCATAATTTAGTAAGCTCATTTGGACTAATCAATTTAACTCTAATCTAAGAGGACTTTTAGGGTTTGTGAAGTGGGTTTTTTACTTTTGAAAGAAAAGGAAAATGCTTAAACCTACCATTCTACTAGTGATCACCGTCAATGATTTTTGGTCTAATAGCACTTTTTCTACGTATCCTTAGCTTTCTTTGGATTTTTTTTTTTTTGAAATAACGATGTTAATAACAATGCTTGTGTGAATCTAAGGTAATACTTCAAGGATTTTTTTTTTTTTTTTACACATATCTCTAATGCTTCTAATTTGACCTAGCATGATCACTTTGTTAGGGAACGTTCCTGAAGGAAAGTAACTGGCTCTAAGGGTTTGACAAAGGTTATTTTATAGGAAATGAAGCAAGGGCCTCTCGTCATCTCAGAATAAAATTGTTTAGTTTATAGAGCTTTACCATTGAAACCCTACCCTATTGGTTAGTGGAGATTAAGGAAAGTAGATTTTATTGCTTCTGCACAGAAACCAAATGTCTAGCTTTTGGAATCATATGTAGTAGTGTTTGACAGCATCTGAATTCAATGGACTAGGGAATTCTTGGCCATCCATTTCCTTTAACACGAGAGCTCCTCCAGACGGGACCTTTTTTATCACGAATGGCCCTTTATAGTTTGGTGCAAATTTCCCTTGTGCCGCCTCCTGATGGGGGAACACCTTTTTGAGCACCAAATCTCCCGGCTGGAATGATCGAGGCCGTACCTTCTTATCAAATGCCCTGGCCATTCGTCTTCTGTAGCATTGAGCATGATAAACCGCAGCTAGTCGCTTCTCATCTAGCAGGCAGAGTTGGGCATACTAGTCTTTGATCCATTATGCTTCATCCAGTTTGGTTTTTGTTAAGATCCTTAGGGAAGGAATCTCAATCTCGACGGGGATGACTGCCTCAGTGCCGTAGACCAGCTCGAAGGGAGTGCTTCCGGTGGAAACCCTCATAGTAGTTCGGTAAGCTATCAATGCAAAAGGAAGTTTCTCATGCCAATCTCTATAGTTATCAATCATCTTTCGGAGTATTCTCTTAATATTCTTGTTGGATGCTTCCATTGCTTCGTTCATCTAAGGTCGATAGGTGACCGAATTCCGGTGCGTAATGTGAAATGTTTGGCATAGCTTTGATATCAACCCATTATTCAGATTGGAGGCGTTGTCAGTAATGAGTGACTCGGGAATCCCATACTAGCAAATGATATGATTCTTTATGAACCTTTCCACGACCTTCTTGGTAACATGAACATAGGAGACGACTTCCACCCATTTAGTGAAATAATCAATGTGGATAAGGATAAAGCAGTGGTCGTTGGAGGCTTTAGAAGTGATAGGGCCAATCATATCTATCCCCTACGTAGAAAAAGGCCATAGGGCTGCCATGGAATGGAGCTCAGTAGGCGGTGCTTTAATCTTATCCCCATTTATCTGGCATTTGTGACACCAAAGAACGTATCTAATACAATCTGACTCCATTGTTGACCAGTAATATCCTGTCGGGAGAATCTTCTTCGCAAGCATGTGGCCATTCATGTGGGGACCGCAAACTTCTTCGTGCACTTCCACCATGATAACCTTGGCTTCGATGGCATTGACGCATCTTAGAGGTCCAAACCATGATCTCCTGAAAAGCTCATTTCCAGCCATAAAATAATGTCCTACCAAATGACAAATGGTCTTCCTATCCCGTTGTGATACTGCATCGGGGAATGTCTTGGCTTGGACGTACCTCTGGATGTCATAGAACCATGGTTGCTCGTCGGGCTCAACAGTTGTGTGTAGGCAATAGGAAGGGATGTCCTTGGTAAAATCTGTAGAAGGGGTATCTCGGTGCCCTTGTTGACCCTGATTGCTGCAACTAACATAGCTAAGGCATCGACAAAACTGCTCTCCGCTCGGGGTACGTGATGAAAATCCATGCTTCTGAATAGCCGACACAAATCTTTGACCTGTTGATGATACGGGGAAAGTTTGGGATCTCGAGTTTGGAATACGTCCTTGGATTGCTGAATAACCAGATCTGAATCACCAAAAACAGCTAGTTCATCAATCTTCATTTCTAAGGCCAGCCTTAATCCCAGGATGCAAGTCTCATATTCGGTGATGTTATTGGTGCATAGTTCGAGTTGTAGCTTAACCATAATCGGATAATGACTGCCTGTTCTTGATACTACGACTGCCCCAATGCCAACTCTCTTTTTGTTAGCAGCCCCGTGGAAATACTTCTTCCACCCAGTTCCTACTTACTCTTCAGATGCGTCATCGACGTATAGTATATTTTCTTCGGGAAATTGGGGTTCCATGGATTGATAATCATCAATAGCGTTCTCAGCCAGATAATCAGCTATCACCTGCCCCTTGACTGCTTTATGGGTAGTGAACACAATGTCAAATTATGACAGGATCATGTGCCATCATGCAATTCTGCTGGACAGGGTCGGTTTCTCGAATATATACTTGAGGGGATTCATTTGAGAGATGAGGAAGGTGGTATGATAAAGCATGTAATGCCAAAGCCTATGAGCTACCCAGGCTAATGCGCAACATGCTTTCTCGAGATCCGAATACTTTATTTTATATGGTAGGAATTTCTTACTGAGGTAGTAAATGGCTTGCTCCTTTCTTCCAGTTTCATCATGTTGTCCCAAAACACACCCCATGGAAGTATCTAACACTGACATGTACATCAACAAAGGATGCCCCGGGGTTGGTGCCACTAGGATAGGAGGATTCCGCAGATATTCTTTGATTTTCTCAAAAACTATTTGACAATTATCATCCCACTCTTTTGGAACGTCTTTATTAAGGAGTTTGAAAATAAGAACGCACAAGTGGGTCATTTGGGCGATGAACCTGCTGATAAAGTTTAACTTTCCCAGAAAGGACCGGACCTCCTTTTCCTCTTTCGGTGCTGGCATTTCGACGATGGACTTAACTGTGGCACGATTAACCTCTATCCCATTTTCATTGACTATAAACCCCAGCAACTTCCCTAAAGATACCCCAAAGGTGCACTTGACAGGATTTAGCTTGAGTTGATACTTACGGAGATGGTCAAACACCTTTCGCAGGTTGAACATGTGGTCTTTCCACTGTTTGGACTTGACGATCATGTCATCCACATAAATTTCTACTTCCTGATGCATCATGTCATGGAATAAGGTTACCATGGCTTTTTAGTAGGTTGCCCCTGCGTTGCGAAGTCCGAATGGCATAACTTTATAACAGTACACTCCCCAGGAGGTGATGAAAGCAGTCTTCTCTTGATCCTCTTCAGCCAACTTGATCAAATTGTATCCCGAAAAACCGTCCATGAAAGAAAACATTTGATGACCGGCCGTGTTGTCAACAAGCAAGTCTATGTGTGGAAGAGGAAAGTCATCCTTTGGACTAGCCTTGTTGAGGTCCCAAAAGTCAATACACATCCGCGCCTTGTCATCTTTCTTGGGTATAGGGACAATATTAGCCACCCATTGGGGATATTCTATTACTTGCAGGAATCCTGCCTGAAGCTATTTAATCACTTATTCCTTGATCTTCAAGCTCTATTCGGGCTTCAATCTTCTCAACTTTTGCTTAAAGGGTTTCATCTATGGGTCTAGGGGTAATCTATGTTCAACAATGGATTCATCCAGCCCGAGCATGTCTTGATAGGACCAAGCGAAAACATCCAAGTATGCATGCAATAGTTCTAATAATTCTCGGCGATGTCATTAGCCTAGGCTTGTACCGATTCTAAGCTCTTTTAGATCCCCTTCATTCCCCAAATTAACAGTTTCCATTTCCTCAATGTTTGGGGTATTATGGTTTTCATGTCTTCCTATTTGTTCCCGAATTTCCTCTAGCACCTCCTCTAAATAATTTACATCTTTTGCAATTCCCATTTCTTGGTAATCAAACTCGATGTTAATGCCATCATTTGTCAGGATTGGCATTCTCTGGATTAGTTGAGTAAAACGTCGGATGCAAGGGTCCCTGGCATGGAAAATAGTGCGTAATGAATCAAACAGAAAAAGAGTATTTTTCCATTAATAACTTGATTTAAAAGTTAAGACAAGTAAATTAAAAGGATAAAGTTTGTTTATGGAAAATCAGCTGCTCTAGGATCTCGTTCTAGTGAGTTTTGTATCGAAACTTGCGAGCACGGATGATGTCTTCGCTGGCCCAATTATGCAAATTCTCGCCTGGCAGCTGTAAGAACCCCATTTTTTACCGCTCGGCAGTCTATGATACGTCCAGACTTGTACTCAAGTCAATATGGACGTATTCTAATCGAAATCAACTCTCAAAGTCTAATCCCGTCTATTCATCGCTTTGCGGGCCCACCAGGCCCAAATAAAGGCAAAATGACCAAAATGCCCTTAGGGGAATTGTTCGTTTCAATTCCAAATCAGGCACGTCTTTTCGAAGACGGTAAGTCCCCTTTCCAATTCCAACAGGCACGTCTTTACGAAGACGGTAAGTCCCCTTTCCGATTCCAACAGGCACGTCTTTCCGAAGACGGTAAGTCCCCCTTCCAATTCCAATTTCAATCTCTCTCTCGAGACAGTTAATTCCTTGAGCCAGTCATTCCATCCAATCCAGCACGTTTTTCAAAAAAAATCCCTTCGGAATGGTAAGTCCCTTTAAACTTGTCGACTGGGACGAGACCCCAAGTCCTCTAGATGGTAGAACGGTCCACCTTTGGCGCCTACTAGCCCGCCAATGCAGAAATGTCCGTTTAGGCACGCCTTCCAAGAAAGTTGATTCTCAGGCGCTAAGTCCCTTTAGCAGCTTCCCGAGATTAGGCAGTCTCGGAAATGATCGCGAACTATCAGGGTAGCAGAAATACTCACAAACATCGCAACTGTCAGAGTAGCAAAAATACTTGTAAATAGGTCGATATAAGGAATTTCCAACAAACCCCTGTATCACCGGACCATCGTCAAAGTGGCAAAAACACTCAAAACCCAGGTCAACACCAATGCCTGCTAGCCCACTCCGGTGAAAAATGACCAAACTGCCCCTAGGGCCATTTTTCAGCACGTTTCTCGAGAACACACCTAAGTCCTTAGAACGGTAATTCCACCCTTCCAAGATTGTCGCAGGGATGATCTGGCATGATTAGGTGCCCTCCAGTCCGTTTCGGGTCAATTCCTAGACTTTTCGATCAAGATGATCATTTTGCCCCTAGGCATCCGAACGCCCCGGGAACCACACCGGCTCTAGGTGTCAAATCGGTAACATCCCGAGAATGCTTCCTATAGTATTCTCAACCTTTTTTTATCTTTCCGGATCATTCCGAGTCAGTTCTGACAAACCCGGTGCGAAATGACCGTTTGCCCCTAGTGGGCCGGTCACCTCTTTCGACCACACCGGCTCTGGTTATCAAACCAGAAACCTTTGGAAACATTCGGAATAATGTTTCCAAATCTTGAATCTTCTTCTGGGATGTCCCGAGTCCATCTCAGCAGCTTTCCGGCCCGATTGACCATTTTGCCCTTAATGGCCCGGTCAATCCTTTCGACACATCCTCTCCTCATTTTTCAAGTCAAATACCTCCAGGACACTGTTCTAGGTGTTCCTGCCCTTTTTCTAGCTTTCCGGGTCATTCCCGGTCTCTTAACTCCTTCCCGAACTTTTCGGAGTCACTCTTAGTGAAGCTAGGCAAAAAATTACATGGTAGTCACTAGTACGGGCACCCAAATCTTCCCAAGATACGTTGCTTGCTGACCTTAAAACTTTCCTAACTAGCTGGCGCCACTAGTAGTGGCGCTATGCCAAGAAATGGCTTGGCACCACTCCTAGTGGGGCCAAGAGAAAATTTATCCTAGCGCCACTGCAACATGCGCCAGGTCTATCCTATCTCTATAAATACAGAGCCTCCTCCAGTGTGAAAGAGGTCCGCAAACTCAATTTGAAAACCCTAATATTCAATATACAGAGCTCGTAGCCTCCCTAAAACCTAGCTCCTCTAGGTTTTCCAAACCCTAGCCTCCTACACACTCATACACGCTCTTATACACTTATACACTAGCTTTCAACCCTCCATTAAAGACTTGGATTGCTGCAACTCGAAGCTCTCGAAGACCAAGACAAAGCTCTCAAAGACTGAGGCGAAGACCAAAAAAAAGCAAGAAAAGCAAGGCACACAAAGCAAGTGAAATAAACAAGACAAGGTAGGCTTTCTCTTTAAGTTTCTGCACTTCCCCCTCTCTCTTCTCTCTCCTAACCCACTTGGGTTTTCTTCTATTTCAATCCCCCATCTTCTTCCCTCCCTATCTTTGCATGCTTGAAATAAGGGGATTTCCGGTCCATGTGTACGATTAAACTATTGGAGAGTCACCGTGTCTAGGCCTTTCTTTTAGTCTAACCGGAGACCACGTGGGTTCAACCCCCTTGATTATGTGGTAAAGCCTTAATCTTGTATGTTCACGACCCCAATTTGCATTGTGCATATCATTATCTTACATTCTTCCAAAAATCGTTCTCAAACTCGTTTTCAAAGCTTGCATTAAACTTGTGTTCAAAATTGCATGAAAATCTCCTTTTTTAAAATTTGTTTTTAAAATCACAATCTTAGGATTCTAGCCTTTCCATGGCTAGGATTGCTTTAGGAAATTGTTACATTTAAAGTGACCGATATAGTCTATATTTTCAACTCCTTGTTTTTTTCAAAACCACTTTCTTAAAGCAGTTCTAACCTTCTTATGGTTAGGATCGCTTTAGAAAAGTGAGACGTTTTTATACTTTTCAAAAAACTCTCTTTTCAAAAGTCTCTCTTTCCTAAACCCTCTTTTTCAATATGCATTCTAAAAACTTTTCCTTCCAAAATTGTTTTCAAAAGCTCCCTTTCAAAATTCTTTTCAAAAATTCCTTTTCAACTCCTTTCCAAAACACTCTCTTCAAAATTCCTTTTCTAAAAACACTCCCTAGGTTTCCTTATTAGAAAACTCTCTCCCTAAATCTCTTTCCTAAAAACTCTTTCTAACAATCTCCTTCCAAAATCTTGTTTCCAAAACTCTCTCAAAAGTTTTACTTTCCAAAAACTTCCTTCCTAAAATTCTTTTCAAAACACACTTTCTAAAAACTCTTTCTCTAGATCTCCTTCTAAAAATCTTTCTCCCTAAAACCCACTTTCCAAAAATTCCTTTTCTCGGTGCCCAAGTCAAGCCCTAGAACCATAATTAGGAAACCCTAATTTTCCTTCCCAAAAATATGATTTTCAAACTTACCTCAAAACCTAGGTTTCCAAAATCTCCCTTTTCATATCCAAACTATATATTTCCAAAACCTATTTTTTACGTCAAAACTATAGTCTTCCAAGTTTAGGGTTTCTAAAACTTCACTTTCCAAATCCTTGCTGAATCCTATCTTCCCTTTAGGATACCAAATCAAATCTTCCCATTTAAGAAATTAGATCCAATCCTCCGTTTTTGGAAAACAAAGTCAAACCTTCTCTTTTAGAAACAAAATCCAATCTTTTGTTTTAGAAAATAGGAATCTTAACCCTTCTTAGTCTAAATCTTTCCTAATTCAACTCCTTCCTAATTAAGTACTTTCCTAAATCTTAGGTTTCCTAAACTTAAACTTTTAAATCTTTCTTTAAACTTTAAGCTTTCAAACCTTTCTTAATTCCATCCCTTTCCAAATCTTAACTTTCCAAATCTAGGTTTTCAAATCTTTCTTAAACTCAAAAGATTTCCTAATTTTAAGAATTTCTAAAACTTAAACTTTGGACCTTTCTAAAATTCTAAACTTCCCTAAACTTCCAATCTTTCCAAATCTAAAACTTTCTAAATCTAAAACTTTCTAAATTCTGAACTTTCCAACTTTCAAAACTTACCAATTTCTAAACATTCTAAATTCAAAATTTTCTAATTTTAATACTTTCTTAAAACGAAACATTTCCTAATTTCAAAACTTTCCTAATTCGAAAACTTTCCTACAATGAAAACTTTCCTAATTCAAACACTTTCCTAAATTGAAACTTTCCAAAAACGAAGCTTTTCAAAAATGACACTTTCCTATTTTGAAACTTTCCTGACTCAGACCTTTCCTAATTTGAACCCTTCCTAAATCCAATCCTTCTTCAATCTTCCAAGTTCAATACTCGAATCAAATCTTTTCTAAAATCTTTCCAAGTCAAGTCCAATCTATCTTTTCTAAGTTTCTAAGTCTAGGTTTCCTAAAACCAAGTCTTTCAAAACCAATCTTTTCAAATCTTCCATTCAAAGTCCAAATTTCCTACTCTTCCAATTCCAATTCCAATTCGAATTCCAACTCCAATTCTTTTCCAAATCAACTCTTCTATTTTCTATCGGACTCTTGTCCGAACTACAACTGATCTGATTCCTCCAAAAGGATACACAAGCAACCCTTATGAGTGCGGTCACAACATTTTTCAAATTTTTATTTCCACAATCTTTTTCAAATCTCCAATTCTACAATCTTCTTCAAGTTTTCAATTCTATAATCTATTCTTCCAATTCCGAAAATCTATTTTTAAATCTCGATTTTCAATTTCTAAAACTTTTCAATTTCAAGTCTATCTTTTCAAATCTTTTTCCAAATCTATTTTCTTACTCTCTCTATTGCATTTGCATATCATGCATCATGTCTTTTAAACATTCTTTTTTCTAAAGTGGATAGGATTGGTCAATTGTTAGTTAAAGACTCTCATAGGTGAATCTAGAGTAAATAGACATGTAGGGTGGGGTAGGGTGATGGCTTAGTGCGTCTTCCCTACACGTAACCAATCTCCGAACCTAGGATCACTGATTTTGTAAGACCAAAAATGGAGTTATTTTTCAAAAAGGGCTTAAATGTTTTCCAAGGGTTGCTAAACGACATGTTTCCTTAAAAGCTCTCTTGAGGTAGTATTTTCAAAATCGTTTTCAAAACCCCTAAGTGTAGTCTTCGGATTATGCTTAGTTTTTAGGTAACCTAACTCACCTTAATCATGTGAGGTGGCGACTCCAAATCTTTTCTAAAAGCCCTATATTCAAATCTATTTTCAATTCAAACCTAGTCGCACTCATTCTTCTAGGAGGATGAGTTCTAACGAGAGAGTACAGTGTTTTTCCCGCTTGTATGTGTATTCCTCGAGTGCGAAAAATCTAGGCGCGACAGCTGGGGACTCCACTGGGGACACTTAGAGGGTTAGGTCGTAGTCATGTCTTTTTACCCTTCACCCATGTAGAGTCTTCAATTAACATGTTCAATCCTATTCACTTTAAATTTTCAAAACCAAATTTTCAATATTGTTTTAAAAAAACATGCATTTATTCATATTATCTTGTATTAAGTTTGCCATCCACATACTAATTCTTGCATCTTTGTTTTGTAGGTACACATTTTGTCTAAATTTTATTAACTGCCATGCATGAATGTGATGAACAGGATGAATAAGAGTTGTTGGGCTCTTTTCTCCGCTTTTAAAAATCACCCACACACTGCATGTGCACTTGCATTCTACATACTTGCATTATTACCCTGATATCTCCTTTCTAGTTAGAAAAGGGGAACGGTATATTGGTTGTGGGCAAGATGTTGTGTTAGTTTCTTCGCTTACGACCTCTTGATGGTTCCCCTACTCGGATCACCAACCGATCATGGCACCACCTCGGGGAGTGGGCTTAGATTTGAAGATCCGAGGACCGAGCCTTTTTAGAATGCATTAGTCAACCCTCAACCTCACACTCATATAGACACCATGCATAGTCGAACATCTGGCGGATTTAGGACACGCGCACTGTTTTCCAAAACCATGGAGGAAAGGGCGACTGCTCTTCCTTTCATTTACACCTGCTTATTCCTGTTGTTATAATGACTGTTTTCTTACTGTTATATTGACTGTCTAACTACTCATGCATGCACGTTTACCTTGCTTTTGCATTTTCTCTCCTTATACTCTTTGCATATCTATGTTCATGCATTCAATATCTCATGTCAACATGAGTTCCAAGTAACTCAAGTCACTGCATCCTCATGTATATGATCAACCCATAGAGAGTGACACAAAGGTCACTCTCCCTTGTATTAGACCTACCCAAACCCTAAGGGTTCCCACGTTAACCCTAAGGAATCATTGCATGCATTTTAAGTCATTTCATAATAGGGGCCCCAATCCCTCTTTGCTCATGAAGATAAGATTGCCAAGAAGACAAGGGGCAATCGGTCAACAAGGTCTCTTAGCGACCTCCCCGACATCAAATCTAATGAAGGCGAATCCAAAGACTCAAGAATAGTTTAGGGTTTCCTTTTTAAAACTAGATAGGTGGAAGTCTAGAGAAAAATGTTCCCCCTTCCCCCTGTTAAAATGTATTTCAATTCTTTTGTAGCTTAAACCCGAAATTCAATGTACTTTTTTTACTTTTGCGAATGAATACATGGATGGCTAAAGGTTCCCACTTGACGGTAAGGTATCTGCATACAAGGGCAATCCCCTATCTCCAAAACTGAGCTAATACATCATGCGTAGCTTCCCTCCCAAAAAAAGGGCACCCTAGGACATGCATTGCATAAAGCTCTCTAAAAACCAGAAACTGACTTGCAATTTATGTTTCTGCCTTTTCATCTTTTCCTTTTTACAGAGGTCACCCTGCACTGAGTCAACATTGCTCCTAAGAAGGGGCAACATCTACCTAGGGATCCCATTATCACCTGGCAAAGACCATCACTGATGGCTGCTAACCCTGAAGAATCCTCTCAAGTTTCTCAGGAATAAATTAACAAAATGAGGACCAAGATGGATGAGATGCTTAAGCTTATTCAAACTATGGCTATGAAGGATGCTGCTGCAGTCTCATCATCATCTATAACTTCATCCAAGGACCCTGAATCCTCTAATCCAAGGATTGTGCTTCAGTCTGACAATGTTGGGAGGAATAAGGAGGATGCCAAAGGGATCAGTACTGTAGAGGAAGAGACCATATTGCTTTCACCTGCCGTAAAGAAGGCCCCCCTAGACCTTCTCAATCTGAAAATCCAAGGGTTAGAGGATTCGCTGTGAAGTCTCCATGGCCACGACACTTACGGGTTCACTTCCTATGATGAGCTCTGTTTCTTCCCTGACCACTCGAGACCTGCTAGGTTTAAAATGCCCGACTTCCAGAAGTACGACGGTACCGGTAACCCCGTTGCCCATCTTCGTCTCTATGTGGAGCACTAAGTGGTCATGGCAATGATCTGAAACTCCTCATGCAGCTATTCCAACACAGTCTTATGGGGTCTGATCTACAATGATTTGCTCGTCTGGACTTAAGGAAGATCATAACCTGGATCGAGCTGGTCAATGCATTTAAAGCCCAATATCATCACAATATTGATCTTACCTCTGACTGATGGTCCCTGATGATTATGAGCAAGGGTGAGAAGGAAAGCTTTAAAGGATATGCCCTAAGATGGAGGGAGGCCGCTGCACAAGTCAATCCCCCACTGAAAGAAAAGGAGTACAGACAATTGTTCGTATATACTTTCTAGGGAATATTGTACGAGAAGCTCTATACAAGCGTAGGAAAAAACTTCTCTAAACTAATCATGCAAGGGGAAATAATAGAAAACGATCTCAAGACAGGGAGGATTACGGACCCCTACGCCAAGACTGGACAGTATATCACCAATATAGCCAAGAATGTGGCTACTACAAGGGGCACGATTAAGAAGGAAAGTGAGGTGTCTGCTATCCTGCCCGGCCAACCATCTCAATACCGTCCGCCATTACAATCACACCCTATCCTGCCCTTACCCACCTTAACAATGCCTATTCCAACCTCTAACTATGGCCCCACTGGGGCACGACCCAATTTTAATAGACCTGCTCAACGTAATCGTACCTTCGACACCTTAGCCTGTACCCAAACTGAGGCCTACCATAACTTACTAAAGAACAGTATCCTAAAGCCCATACCTGCTCGCCCGTTGCCAAGCCCACTACCCCCGACCTTTAATGCCACCCTTACATGTAAATACCATTCGGGTGGCCAAGGGCACGACACCAAAAGCTGCTTCGCTCTCAAGCACAAAATTCAAGACTTTATTGACAACAAGACCATTGATCTGCAGCCGGTACAACCTGCTTCGACCCCCAATGTGACCACTAACCCTCTACCAGATCACACCGTCAACATGATACTAATAGAAATGGAAGGCGAGGGAGATTTCGACGAGCTTAGAGCCGAAGGTTGTGAGGACGATTGGGAGACCGATGAAGAGGATGACTGGGAGGAGGATCTCCCACTATGCCCGATCTATCTTTATAACCCTAATGAAGTGTCTGACGCTTCTGATTGGCCAGTTGAAGAGCTAGTGTTTCCAAAAGAAGAGCTTGTTGAAAACGTGGTTGTTAATGGGTGGGGTGCTAAATTTCCACACCCAAAGTATACTGAGGCGGAGCGTCATTTCCTAAAGAATCCTTGGCCTGTAATCGAATGCAGCTATGAAGATCTACTTTGGGAGCAAAAAGAACCAAAGACACCAACAGAGCCATTTGAATTGGAAGGAGGCGAGTTAGCCACGCTATTTCTGGAAGAGTCCACCACCAAGGACATTAAAGGGATCAATGAAGCTGCCAACTGCACTATCACTGTCAACATGCTCGGAGCTCTAGAAGAAGCCTTTGCCTGTCTAGCCTTGGCTGAGGATCCGGGTCTCGAATGGAGCATCGAAGATGTGGGCATTATCCCAAAGCCCTACTAAAATAGGAATGCCATCAAAAGCGTACAAGAGAGGGGTGTTTTCACCCATTTTCTTTGTATCCCTTTTACTTCCTGTTGCTAAATTGATATTTGCATTTTCTTAACTGCTCAAAAACCTTATGCTTCTCATAAAAATGACAAAAATAATTGAATGATAGTTCTTTTATTCACTGCTGCTATCTTATATGTCTCTTGTGAATAGTAACTACTTCCTCCGCAAGGGGCATGGTGTATCCTATGGAATGATCCGACTTGATGGGATGATAGCATGAGTTAACCACTCACCAAAGGATCAGCTTTCCAGAGAGAGAGAGGATAAGGATAAGTGAGGATACTATCCAAAGGCAACACTTACAAAACACTGAAGCTAAGCGATGTGTGGTCAGTTCATCAAAGTGAAGAGGAGCCATCTTTCACTTCCTCATATATAAATAAAAGACTAAATAAATAAACAAATGTGCTCATATTCCCTTTGCTTAGCCCCTAGTGCCTCGTGAAAAGCAAAAATTTTCCTTGTCAACCCCGATCCAAGACTGTCCTCCCCACACTGGGGCAGACAATAGTTGAGATCCCCAGGAATGGTATCCATCTTCTATCTTGCTAGGACAGCATCGAAAGCTCTATAGATCGAGCAATCTAGTTCAAAGTGAAGAGAGACCCCCATTTCATTTCCCACTCAGTCAATAGCAACCCCTTGCCAAACTCGTTGAGCCATCTATCTTTTCTTGACAAAACCCTAACCTAGGGATCACTGCCACATTGGGTTAGAATGAACCGCTAAGGAAAAGGTCTAAAGAAAAAAAGCTGGTAGAATTACTCGTTCCATATAAAGGAAAAGGATAAAAAGGCCAAAGCGAAGGAAAAGAATTGCCAAGGGGCAAGAGTCCAAAAAAAAAAAAAAAAATTCGAAGGGAAGGCCTGAAGAATTCCACAATTGTGCCACAATAAGAAAAAAAGAAAGTCATATAGAAAGGGTGAAAGAGAAGAGTCATTTTCACCCTGAAAAGTATGTAACAAAAGCAGGAAGGAAATTTAGAGGTGATCCTAGGTTACAAAGAAACCCAATAGAAACAATAGGTTCGAGCCTTTACCCTTTCTTGCAAAGCCCCAAAACCATGGCCTACATTACAACCCTAGTAAAGTCCCCTCTGATTGAATACAGATTGCTTGATCTAGATGAGCTAAACACGCTGCCAAAGCTAAGAAGGATGCTAGTCCTACGGAGAAAATAGTCAAGGACGGTATGGATCTAAACCTTACTGAAAACAATATCGAATTTGGGTCTATATATCCTGTTGTTTCGAAAACCCTATAACCTAGCCTACATTACGGTCCTAAACAAAGTCTCCTCAGGTTGAAAGGACTAGCCGCTTATTGCTCTGCTAAAGGTCAAGTAAGTTGTTGTTAGAACCTCGAGAGTTAAGAGTTTTCAGCCTAGTAACCCCATACACTAACCCTGAAACAGAGAATCAGAGAGGGTCAAAAGGATCGAAGTGTGATCATCCAATCAAGGTAGGGTTGAGCCAGAGGAGAGGCTAGACCCTTGAAAAGGAAGAAGTTACCATTCCAAAGATACCAAGTTCGACAGCACCCCTTGTCATTCTGTTAATGTATTTCTAACATGTGCATGCGTTTGAAAAAAAAAATCAGCATGAGCTTTGCACACATAGGATATAACTCCATGTAAAAACAGAAGTCACCAACATCGACTCGTAGTAGATATATAACATCATCATCCATCACATGCATCTGATCATATACTTAGCTGAAAAAAAATCAACCATAAATGTTTCTGTCTATCCATACTTCTAAATACCATAAATATCCATCCTTGTACATAGCTTACAAAATAAAACTGTCTAACATAAATACATCTCAAGAATAGGGGCAAAAGAAGATTGGAGCCCCCACAAGAGGCATCTTTCACAAGTCAAAGTCGATGTCATCTGGATCGAAATTCCCGAAACCCGGCATCGAAGGAGGCGGATAGCTACTCGAAGCACCAGCATCCTACAGAGAAGATATAACCAAAATCAGCCAAAGAAAAAAAAAAAAAAAGAACTAGACAACAGCAGAACAAGAAGAAGGGGGAGAAGGACAACATACCCTGCCACCGCCCAACTGTGATAACCGAGCCGTCAGGGAAGCTACCTCGGCCCTGTATTGATCCCGCTCCATCTGATACTGATCCCTCTGGTTGCTCACAACAGTAAACTCAGCCTGGGGCACATATCCTCCGGCACGGCGCCACAAGTCAACCACTTCCTGGCCCACAGTGTACCCGCCAACTACTACCTCAAACCGGGTGAAGGCACCGACCGAATGAGCCCTAAAGTGCGCAGCATAATCTATATCTAGATGAAGCAAGAACTTGGCACCTGGCTGACGCTCCTGATAGGGGATAGGCACTCCTTCCACCAAGGCCCCAAACATATACTCTGGCGGAGCTCCTGCTGATTGGAACTCCTCATGAAACTGTCGCCAGTGTCGCTCTCCGAGATAAGACTCCCAAGTGTTATCATTGAGAAAAGCAGCTCTCGACAGGGACAACAGGACCAAGTACCGGACTGTCTCATAATGAATTGATCCAATGAAGGGCTGCCAAGTCACATCCCTTGCCTCAATCAGCTCCAAGTTAGCCCGGAGCGTCACAAAATCAGTAATCTCTGATCGCTGGGCTACTCGGTCACTAGTCCACCTCAAAGCACGAGGATAGAGATCATCTTCAACAACTACAGGGCAATGAACATGAAGGTACTCGTAGCTCCACCAGACAAGAAAAGGCTAGAAACTAGTCATACTGCCCCAACGGGAAGAAGTTCGGGCCCGCATCGACCGAAAGAAGCAGCCAAAGGAGAAGGACCCCCAGTCCAGCTCAGATAAAGCTCCAAGATCAGCTACTATACTCACCAACTGACATGACACGAGCAACTTGTTGTTGTTGCAAAAGCAGCTAAAGATGATGTACAAAACAAGTTGCCGTCTTATAATATCCTGCCTAGCAGGTGATGGCTCAGCAACAAAGGTACAGTCATCCTGACTGATCCAAGAGACAGGGAAGGTAGAATGCTCAAAAGGAGGCAAGTCCAGCAGAAGGCAGGCCTCGTCTCTACTGACTGACTGTAGAGTGATCCGCCAGCCAACGAAAGAAAGCCCTGTGATGATCACCCAATCCAAGGGAGTGGGGCCTAACTCAAAGCCGACAAAATGGAAGGTCCAGGTCTCTCCAAATCACCGCTCAACCAGCGCTAGTACCAAATGCCGGTTCAAGCAGTTAGCCTATAATCCCATGAAGGCTCCGAATTCGATCTCAGCCAAGAATGCACGATATGACGGGGCAGCTCGCTGCATAGTCACGAAGACCTGATGAACAGCCCCTCTAAAAGCTGTGTGTACCCACGGAGGGGGCAGATGCTGTCTGGAGTATACACTGGGTTGGTAAGCCAGATCCCTAAGTGGTGGAACATCTGGTACCTGCAGATCTCCCAAGTCGGCATCCATCTGCCTGTGCTTGGAGGCGGCTCTCCCATAGCCAGTGACCTGGTCGCCCAAACCCGGTACCTCCTCCTCTGCACCAATCTCCTCTACAAAAGCTTGCTCAACCGGAGGAAAGGGGTCGACAAGTGGCCCACTCCCCCGACCACTCTAACTAGACGTTGCCTGCCTAGTAGACCGTCGGCTACCCTTAGATCGACTGGAGCCACTGGTGGAATCTGTCCGAGCCGCCTTCCCCTAGCAGCTTCTCCTCTCAGAACCATCATCACCCACATCTGCCATCCTGAAAAGGTAAGCCAAGGTAAGAGGTGTTAATGTACCGCACATCCAGATAAATAATAACATAATAAAGTAAAATAAAATAAATAGCTAACATAAAATAAATAAAAGATTTCAAATGGTAAGGCAAAACAAATTTCCAACATACACCATTTGATTTTCTAACTTCAAATCAAATCTCAAGGGTTTTCTGTCTTTTTCTTTCAAAAAAGATTTTATTTTTAAACCTTCTCTAACTCTTTCCCTAATTTATAAAATTCTCGACAGTGTCTCATTTAAAAAATGGTCCCTACAACACCCATGACATCAACACAAAACACAAAACGTGCACTTCACAATGTTACAATTACATAACATCAATACTCGCGCACACTCTTTAATTTTTCAAAATTTTCAAAACATATGTTTTATTTTTCTTTCAAATAAATCAATGGTTTTCCAAGTTGTCGTAAAATTTCTCAAAATCATCCCAAATGTTTTCTAAAATATTTCAATGTTTTTCCAAATTTCAAACTCTAAAAATTTCATCAATCTCTCAAGTTTTCTTAATTTTTCTAATTTTCTAAATATTTTTCTATTTTTCAAAAAAATAAAAAATTTACCAAGTTTTCAAAAAATCACAAAACTTCACGCGGTTGTTAAACATATTTTTCTAGGGCACATTACATAAAAATCTAGCCAGAAAACCCAATGCCTAAGCCTGTAGGAACAAACCCCCGATTCCTGCAGAAAACTCTCTTCACATAATCACATAAAATCACTTAAATTCAATCAAACAAGCACTAAAATGCAAAAATAATATCACCATAATGTTCAAAACATATCAAAACATCAATTTCTACTATTCACATGGTTCAAACGAAATTCTACACATCAAAATCAACAAAAATTTAAAAACTCACTTTTTGGAGTTCTTCGGTGACATCTTCTCTTCCGGCGACTTTTCTTGCGACGTGATCTCCTTTCGGCAATCACCTGTGGTCTCCAAGAAGTGCTCATTCAATGTTCAAGTCGGTTCCTCGCAATGTCTCTTGGATGTGCAAAAGTCTTCTAAAATACCGCAAGTGTTTGAACCAGAAAATTTTCTGGTTTTATTCCCAAACCTAGCGCCACTAGCAGAGGCGCCAAGCCTTTTCTACCAAATGCGCCACTCCTAGTGGCGCTAGTTTCTAACTTTCGGGCAATTTTGCCCTTTTTCCGCCAAAACTCATTTTCGAAGGCCTTTTAGGCCCAATATACATTTTCGAACCCCGGTTGTCGAAAAATTTTCAAAATCCATCCCTCTGACTACCTCATGGTCAACATGGGACTCTTACATTATCGTTTTCTGTCTTTCACAAGCAAAGATACAAAAAAGAGGGGCAGCTATAAGCACCCCATTTTTGACCGCTCGGCAGTCTACGGTCCGTCCAGACTTGTACTCAAGTCAATATGGATGTCTTCCAATTGAAATCAACTTTCTAAGTGTAATCTTGTCTATTCATCGCTTTGCAGGCCCACCAGGCCCAAATAGAGGCAAAATGATCGAAATGCCCTTAGGGCCATTGTTCGTTCCAATTCCAAATCAAACACGTCTTTCCGAAGACGGTAAGTCCCCTTTCCAATTCCAACAGGCACGTCTTTCTGAAGAGGGTAAGTCCCCTTTTCGATTCCAACAGGCACGTCTTTCCGAAGATGGTAAATCCCCTTTCTAATTCCAAGACAAGCACGTCTTTCCAAAGATGGTAAGTCCCCTTTTCAATTCCAATTCCAATCCTTCTCTCGAGACAGTTGATTCCTCGAGATGGTAATTCCATCCAATCCAGCACATTTTCTGAAGAAAATCTCTTTGTAACGGTAAGTCCCTTTAAACTTGTCGACTAGGACGAGACCCTAAGTCCCCTAGATGATAGAACGGTCCACCTTTGGCGCCTGCTAGCCCGCCAATGCAGAAATGTCCGCTTAGGCACGCCTTCTGAGAAAGTTGATTCTCAGGCACTAAGTCCCTTTAGTAGCTTCCTGAGATCAGGTAGCCTTGGGAATGATCGCCAACTGTCATGGTAGTGAAAATACTCGCAAACATCGCAACCGTAAGAGTAGCGGAAATACTTGTAAACATATTGATATAGAAAATTGCCAACAAACCCCTGTATCACGGGACCGCTGTCAGAATGGTGGAAACACTCAAAACCCAGGTCAACACCAGTGCCTGCTAGCCCACTCTGGTAAAAAATGACTAAACTGCCCCTAGGGCCATTTTTCGGCACATTTCTCGAGAACACACCTAAGTCCTCAGAATGGTAAGTCCACCCTTCCGAGATCATCCCAGAGATGATCTGGAATGATTAGGTGCCCTCCAGTCCATTTCGGGTCAATTGCGAGACTTTTCTGTCAAGATGACCATTTTGCCCCTAAGCATCCAAACGCCCCAGGAACCACACCAGGTTTGGGTATCAAACCGGTAACCTCCCGAGAATGCTTCCTACGGTATTCTCAACCTTTCTTTATCTTTCCAGATCATTCCGAGTTAGTTCCGGTAAACTCGGTGTGAAATGACCGTTTTGCCCCTGGGGGGCCGGTCGTCTTTTCTGACCACACTGGCTCTGGGTATCAAATCGGAAACCTTTGGGAACATTATGAATAATGTTTCCAAATCTTGAATCTTCTTTCGGAACATCCCGAGTCCATCTCAGCAGCTTTCCGGCCCGATTCACCATTTTGCCCATAATGGCCCGGTCAATCCTTTCGACACATCATATCCTCATTTTTCAAGTTAAATATGTCCAGGGCATTGTTCTAAGTGTTCCTGCCCTTTTTCAGGCCTTCCAGGTCATTCCCGATCTCTTAACTTCTTCCCGGACTTTTCGGAGTCACTCCGAGTGAAGTCAGGCAAAATATTGCATGGTAGTCACTACTACAGGTGCCCAAATCTTCCCACGATATGTTGCTTACCGACCTTAAAACTTTCCTAATTAGCTGGCGCCACTAGTAGTGGCACCAAGCCAAGAAATGGCCTAGCGCTACTCCTAGTGGCGCCACTAGGAGACGAAATTTGGCCTAGCGCCACTGCAACAGGTGCCAAGTCTATCCCATCTCTATAAATACAAAGCCTCCTCTAGCGTGAAAGAGGTCGGCAAACTTAGTTTGAAAACCCTAATATTTGATATACAAAGCTCGTAGCCTCCCTAAACCCTAGTTCCTCTAGGTTTTCCAAACCCTAGCCTCCATACACAAACCCTAGCCTCCTATACACTCATACACGCTCCTATACACTTATACACTAGCCTCCAACCCTCCATTGAAGACTTGGATTGCTGCAACTCGAAGCTCTCGAAGACCAAGACAAAGCTCTCGAAGACTGAGGCGAAGACCGAAGAAAAGCAAGAAAAGCAATGCGCGCAAAGCAAGCGAAATAAACAAGACAAGGTAGGCTTTCTCTTTAAGTTTCTGCACTTCCCCCTCTCTTTTCTCTCTCTTAACCCACTTGGGTTTTCTTCTATTTTAATCCCCCATCTTCTTCCCTCCCTTTCTTTGCATGCTTGAAACAAGGGGATTCCCGGTCACCGTGTCGGGGGCTTTCTTTTAGTCTAACCGGAGACCACGTGGGTTCGGCCTCCTTGATTATGTGGTGAAGCCTTAGCCTTGTATGTTCACAACCCCAATTTGCATTGTGCATATCATTATCTTGCATTCTTCCAAAAATCATTTTCAAACTTGTTTTCAAAGCTTGCATTAAACTTGTTTTCAAAATTACATCAAAATCTCATTTTTCAAAACTTGTTTTCAAAATCACAATCCTAGGGTGATTGTAGCCTTTCCATGGCTAGGATTGCTTTAGGAAAGTGTTACATTTAAAGTGACCTATATGGTCTATATTTTCAACTCCTTATTGGTTTCAAAACCACTTTCTTAAAGTAGTTCTAACCTTCTTATGGTTAGGATCGCTTTAGGAAAGTGAGACGTTTTTATACTTTTCAAAAAACTCTCTTTTCAAAAGTCTCTCTTTCTAAAACCCTCTTTTCCAATATGCTTTCTAAAAACTCTTCTTTCCAAAATTGTTTTCAAAAGCTTCCTTCAAAAATTGTTTTCAAAAATTCCTTTTCAACTCCTTTCCAAAACACTCTCTTTAAAATTCCTTTCCTCAAAACACTCTCTAGGTTTCCTTCTTAGAAAACTCTCTCCATAAATCTCTTTTCTAAAAACTCTTTCTAACAATCTCCTTCCAAAATCTTATTTCCAAAACTCTCTCAAAAGTTTTACTTTCCAAAAACTTCCTTCCTAAAATTCTTTTCAAAACACACATTCTAAAAACTCTTTCTCTAGAACTCCTTCTAAAAATCTTCCTCCTTAAAACCCACTTTACAAAAATTCCTTTTCTCGGTGCCCAAGTCAAGCCTAGAACCATAATTAGGAAACCTTAATTTTCCTTCCCAAAAATATGATTTTCAAACTTACCTTAAAACCTAGGTTTCCAAAATCTCCCTTTTCATTTCCAAGCTATATATTTCCAAAACCTATTTTTTACGTCAAAACTATAGTCTTCCAAATTTAGGGTTTCTAAAACTTCACTTTCCAAATCCTTGCCGAATCCTATCTTCCCTTTAGGACACCAAATCCAATCTTCCCATTTAGGAAACTAGATCCAATCCTCTGTTTTTGAAAACAAAATCCAATCTTTTGTTTTAGGAAATAGGAATCTTAAACCTTCTTAGTCTAAATCTTTCCTAATTCAACTCCTTCCTAATTTAGTAATTTCCTAAAGTTAAACTTTTAAATCTTTCCTTAAACTTAAACTTTCTAAATCTAAAACTTTCTAAATTCTAAACTTTTCAACTTTCAAAACTTCCCAATTTCTAAACATTCTAAATTCAAAACTTTCCTATTTCAATACTTTCTTAAAACGAAACCTTTTCTAATTTCAAAACTTTTCTAATTCTAAAAATTTCCTAAAATGAAAACTTTTCTAATTCAAACACTTTCCTAAATTGAAACTTTCCTAAAACGAAGCTTTCCAAACATGACACTTTCCTATTTTCAAACTTTCCTAACTCAGACCTTTCCTAATTTGAGCCCTTCCTAAATCTAATCCTTCTTCGATCTTCCAAGTTCAACACCCGAATCAAATCTTTTCTAAAATCTTTCCAAGTCAAGTCCAATCTTTCTTTTCTAAGTTTCGAAATCTAGGTTTCCTAAAACCAAGTCTTTCAAAAGCAATCTTTTCAAATCTTCCAATCAATGTCCAAATTTCCTACTCTTCCAATTCCAATTCGCATTCCAACTCCAATTCTTTTCCAAATCAATTCTTCTATTTTCTATCGGACTCTTGTCTGAACTACGACTGACCTGATTCCTCCAAAAGGATACATAGGCAACCCTCATGGGTGCTGTCATAACATTTTTCAAATTTTTATTTCCACAATCTTTCTCAAATCTCCAATTCTACAATCTTCTTCAAGTTTTCAATTCCATAATCTATTCTTCCAATTCCAAAAATCTATTTCTAAATCTCTATTTTCAATTTCTAAAACTTTTCAATTTCAAATCTTTTTCCAAATCTATTTTCTTTCTCTCTCTATTGCATTTGCATATCATGCATCATGTCTTTTAAACATTCTTTTTTCTAAAGTGGATAGGATTGGTCATTTGTTAGTTAAAGACTCTCATAGGTGAATCTAGGGTAAATAGACATGTAGGGCGGGGTAGGGTGATGGCTTAGTGCGTCTTCCCTACACGTAACCAACCTCCAAACCTAGGATCACTGATTTCGTAAGGCAAAAAACGGAGTTATTTTTCAAAAAGGGCTTAAATGTTTTTCAAGGGTTGCTAAACGACCTGTTTCCTTAAAAACCCTCTCTTGAGGTAGTATTTTCAAAATCATTTTCAAAAACCCTAAGTGTAGTCTTCGAATTATGCTTAGTTTTTAGGTGACCTAACTCACCTTAATCATGTGAGGTGGCGACTCCAAATCTTTTCTAAAAGCCTTATATTCAAATCTATTTTCAATTCAAACATAGTCGCACTCATTCTTCTAGGAGGGTGAGTTCTAATGAGAGAGTATAGTGTTTTTCCCCTTGTGTGTATATTCCTCGAGTGCGAAAAATCTGGGCGTGACGGCAGCATCGCTCGAATGGATCCATCTTGAGTTATTCCCGTGTCGACTGTCATGACGGGCGCTTCTTCTTGAACTTTCCTCTTCTTCTTATTTAATGTGGATATTCCTTTCCCCATGCCTAGCTGCTTGAATCGATCCGTGAGTTTCATGATAGCTTTCTTATCAACTCTATTCTTTCGCGTTGCTCCCCTTTTTTCCTTTTGCGTGGGTTCATACCCCAGCCCAAAGGTGGGTTCAACCAATGGTACTTCTACGACCTCAGGTCTTCCTTGTAAATATCTCCCTAAGCCTTTCCCCGAATGAAAACCATTTGTTTTGAAGTACCGCACTATCATCTAAGAATTTCGGGAATATTTTGGCTCCACTTGACCTTCTTTCTGTACAATAGTGATATATTTGAACGACTGAAAGCAGGAGGGCATTTCAGTGTCAGATGCAATGATATCAGCTTTGTATACAACGAATTCTTTTTCAGTGAAAATAGAAATCAGCTTGGAGCCCACGATGAACTTGACTTTCTAATGAAGGCTAGAAGGAACCGCACCCGCCGAATGAATCCAAGGCTGTCTGTTGTGCCCAGATTTTTCGCACTCGAGAAATACACATAAGTAGAAAAAATATTGTACTCTCTTGTTAGAACTCACCCTCCTAGAAGAATGAGTGCGACTAGGTCTAAATTGAAAATAGATTTGAATAAAGGGCTTTTGAAAAAAGTTTGGAGTCGCCACCTAACTTGATTAAGGTGAGTTAGATCACCTAAAAATTAAGCACAATCTGAAGACTACACTTAGGTTTCTGAAAACGATTTTGAAAATACCTCCTCAAGAGAGAGTTTTTAAGAAAACAGGTTGTTTGGCAACCTTTGAAAAACATTTAAGCCCTTATTTGAAAATAAACTCCATTTTGGTCTTTGAAAATAGTGATCCTAGGTTTGGAGGTTGGTTATGTGTAGGGAAGACGCACTAAGCCATCACTCTACCCCGCCCTTCCGGTACCTACATGTCTATTCACCCTAAATTCACCTATGAGAGTCTTCAACTAACAAATGTCCAATCCTATCCACTTTGAAAGGAATTTTAAAAAAGAATGATGCATGATATGCAAGTGCAAGAAAAGAGATTTGAGAAGAAATTGATTTGATTTAAAAAGAGATTTGAAATTGAAAAGCTTTAGAAATTGGAAATAGAGAATTGAAAATAGATTTTTAGAATTTGGAAACTTGAAAATAGATTATGGAATTGGAGATTTGAAAGAAGATTGTGGAAATAAAAACTTGAAAAAGGTTGTGACCGCACCCATGAGGGTTGCCTACATATTCCTTTAGAGGAATCAGGTCAATCGTAGTTCGAACAAGAGTCCGATAGAAAAATAGAAGATATGATTTGAAAAAGAGATTTTGATTGGAAAAAGGATTTGATTTGAACTTAAAATAGAATATTGGAAATCGAAATTTGGAATTGTTTTGGAAAGATTGAGGTTTAGGAAACCTAGACTTAGGAAAGATGAGATTTAGGAAAGACTAGAGGTTTAAGAAAGATTTGACTCGACTTGGAAGGGTTTGGAAGATTAGGAAAGATTGGATTTAGGAAAGGTTCGAATTAGGAAAGTCATGATTTAAAAATCATGTTTTTGGGAAGGAAAATTAGGGTTTCCTAAT
Source organism: Euryodendron excelsum (assembly GCA_033060915.1). Taxonomy (NCBI): domain Eukaryota; kingdom Viridiplantae; phylum Streptophyta; class Magnoliopsida; order Ericales; family Pentaphylacaceae; genus Euryodendron; species Euryodendron excelsum. The sequence goes on from CM065386.1 coordinate 26,937,923, forward strand.
TGTGGGTTCTAGGATTTAACTTAGGCTCTAAGAAAAGAGACTTTGGAAAGTGAGTTTTTTGGAAAGAGGAATTTTTGGAAAGCGAATTTTTAGAAAAGCGTTTAGGGAGTGTTTTTAGAAAGTGAATTCGAAGAGGGTGTTTTTGGAAATAGTTCTTGGAAAGAGTTTTTCTAGGAAGAAGACGTAGGGAGCGCTTTTAGAAAGTGAATTTCAAGAAGAGTGTTTTTTGGAAAGGAGTTTGAAAAAGAGTTTTTGAAAAACAGATTTTTGGAGAGAGTTTTTGAAAACAACTTTGGAAAGGAGATTGGAGAGAGTTTTTAGAAAGCATATTAGAAAAGAGAATTTTAAGAGGAGATTTTTTAGAATAGATTTTTTAGAAAGTATATAAGAAGGTTAGAACCATAAGAAGGTTAGAACCACTTTAAGATAGTGGTTTTGAAAATAACAATGTTTTGAAAATATGGACCATATTGGTCACTTTAAATGTAACACTTTCCTAAAGCAACCCTATCTATGAAAAGACTAGAATCACCCTAGGATTGTGATTTTGAAAATAAGTTTTGAGAAAGAAGGTTTTGATGCAAGTTTGAAAACGATGTTAATATAAGTTTTTGAAAACAAGTTTAAAAACGAATTTTGGAAGAATGCAAGATCATGATATGCACAATGAAAGTTGGGGTCGTGAACATGCAAGGTTAAAGGCTTCACCACATAATTAAGGGGGCCGAACCCACGTGCTCTCTGGTTAGACTAAAAGAAAGCCCTCGACACGGTGACTCTCCAATAGCCTAATCCTACACATGGACTGGGAATTCCCTTGTTACAAGTATGCAATAAGGGGGGGAAGAAGATGGGGGATTAAAATAGAAGAAAACCCAAGTGAGTTGGGAGAGAGAAGAGAGGGGGAAGATGCGTAGACGTAAATAAGAAGCCTACCTTGTGTCTTCTTTATTTTGCTTAGCTTTGCTTTGCTTGCTTTGCCTCGATCTTCACTTCAATCTTCAAGAGTTTGTCTTCGATCTTCAAAGCTTCGTAGTTGCAGCAATCCAAGCCTTCAATGGAGGGCTTGAGGCTAGTGTATGAGTATACGAGAATGTATGAGTGTATAGGAAACTAGGGTTTGTGTATGGAGGCTAGGGTTTGGAAAACCTAAAGAAGACTAGGGTTTTGGGAGGCTACAAGCTCTGTATATCAAAGAGTAAGGTTTTTAGACTGAGTTTGCAGACCTCTTTCATGCTGGAAGAGGCTCTGTATTTATAGACATGGGAATGACCTGGCGCCTGTTGTAGTGGCACTAGGCCAAAAATGCTTCTGGCGCCACTAGGAGTGGCGCCAGGCCAAATATTGGCTTGGCGCCACTAGTAGTGGTGCCAACCACTTAGGAAAGTTTTAAGGTCAGTAAGCAACATATCTTGAGAAGATTTGGGCGCCTATACTAGTGATTACCATGCAATTTTTAGCCTAGCTTTATTAGGAGTGACTCCAGAAGGTTCGGGAAGCATTTAAGGGACCGGGAATCGCCCGAATGACCAAAAAAGGGTAGGAACCCTTAAAATAGGGTCCCGAAGGTAATGGACTTAAAAAAGGATGACAAGATGTGTTGGAAGGGTTAACCGGGCCATTAGGGTCAAAACGGTCAACAGGATAAAAACTACCGGGATGGACTCGGAATGTCCCAGAAGAAGACTCGAGGTTTGGGAACATTATTTAGAATGTTCCCAAAGGCTACCAGTTTGATATCTAGAGCCAGTGTGGCTAGAAAAAGGCGACCGACCCACCAGGGGTAAAACGGTTATTTTGCACCGGGTTTACCGAAGCTGACTCGGAATGATCCGAAAAGATAAAAGGAAGGTCAGGAATACTATAAAAAGCATTCTCGGGAGGTTACCGGTTTGATATCCAGAGCCGGTGTGGTCCCCGAGGCGTTCGGATGCCTAGGGGCAAAATGGACATCTTGACCGGAAAGCCTCGAAACTGGCTTAAAACTTACTAGAAGGCACCTAATCATGTCAGATCATCTCTAAGATGATCTTGGAATGGTGGACTTACTGTTCTGAAGACTTAGGTATTTTCTCAATAAACGTGCCGAAAAATGACCCTAGGGGCAGTTTAGTCATTTTTCACCGAAATGGGCTAGCAGGCACCGGTGTTGACCTGGGTTTTGAGTATTTCTGCCACTCTGATGGTGGTCTCATGATACAGGAGTTTGTTGGCAATTCCCTATATCGACCTGCTTGCTAGCATTTTCGCTATTCTGACGGTTGCAATGTTTACGAGTACTTCCGCTACTCGAATGGTATGCGATCATTCCTGAGACTGCCTGATCTCGGGAAGCTGCTAAAGGGACTTAGCGCTTGAGAAGTCAACTTTATCAGAAGGCGTGCTGAAACGGACATTTCTGCATTGGCGGGCTAGCAGGTGCCAAAGGTGGACCGTTCTACCATCTCGGGGACTTGGGGTCTTGTCCTGGTCAACAGGTTTAAAGGGACTTATCGTTCCGAAGAAACTTTCTCTGGAAAACCTGCCGGACAGGATAGACTTACTGTCTTGAGGAATCAACTTTCTCGAGAGAGGGATTGGAATTAGAATTGGAAAAGAGGACTTACCGTCGTCGAAAAGACGTGCCTATGGGAATATGGAAAGGGGACTTACTGTCTTCGAAAAGAAGTGCCTACGAGATTGGACCGAACAACGCCCACAAGGGCATTTTGGTCATTTTGCTTCTATTTGGGCCTAGCGGGCCTGCGAAACGATGAATAGATAGGATTAGACTTGGAAAGTTGACTTGACTCAAAATATGCCCGCATTGAGTTGAATACAAGCCTGGACGGACCATAGACTACCGATTGGTCAAAAATGGGGCGCTTGCACCGTCCTAACAGCAAATTGTAGACAGCCGAAATGTGCAAGACCTGGAACTTGATTGTGAAGGTTACTGGTCCTATCTTAACGAGCATTTCAATTTCCCTTATAGCTTCCCTTTGAGAACCATCAAAGGCATAAATGATTATACTGTTGTTTTTCAAATAGGTTTGGTCTATTCCAAGCCTTTCTAGGGTAGAATACAGGCACACATTCAAAGCCAACCCATTATCTATTTATACTTTGGCCACCATTTTTCCTCTTATTCTTACAGTGATATGCAGAGCCCGAGTGTGGCCTGTTCTGTCAGCAGGAATCTCGTCATCGAAGAAGGTAATGATGTTTGGGGCTATGATGTGGCTCACCATATTATATAGGTTATCTGGCGTGAAACTCTCAGGCACATGAGCATCCTTGAGGATTTTCACCAAAGCATTCCGGTGCACTTCAAAAGTGAGCAACAAGCCTAACATCGAAATATAGGCTGGGCTTTTCTAAGTTGTTCCATGATGTTGTAGTCGACCTTTCCTAGAGCTTGGGTGAATTCTGACATCTCTTGATCTGTCGGTTGGTTGGAGCATTCTCCCTCTTTATCCTTCCCTTTTCTTTTTCTTTCCACTTCAGTAGAGGTGTAAAGGCGCCCTAACCGAGTCATCCCTCCTATTTCTATTACGGGCTCTCTGATGCCCCTATCAGGTGGGTAATTCCATGGGACATTATGAAGACTGGATATTGGCGGTTAGGTTACAATGGGAAGAGTTATCCTTGGGTTTATAGGCAAAGGGATTACCACAAGTAAAGGGTTGGTGAGGACGGGTAAGGTGGTGGGCACAATTGGTTTCTTTGGCAAGACTAAGGGTAGCTTAGGTCGTAAAACTCCTTGAATGTTGGTTTGAGGTTCAGGCCTAGCCACAACAATCATAGGTTCAGGTTTAAACAATGGAGTAAGAATAAGGTGACAATAAGGGGGGTTAGGTGAGGTTTCTATGGTTAGGTTCATGTCGGGTTAGTGAGATTGCATGGTTAGGAAGGAATGGTCTTGGTATTCGGGTTCCTCTAGGGTATGAGTTGTCTCTTCTAGAATTTTGGCAAGTGGGTTGCGTAGGGTGTCTCTGTTAACATTCCTGCTTTCCAACGGTATGTTCTCCTGAAGCTTGTGAACCATGACCTTCACTATTACGAAAGATGTTGGACTAGTATTCATTTCCTTTGCTTATAACAATAAGGACAACAGTTGCATATTAGAGTTCGGTTCTTCGAGAGTTCTACGCAATGCATGCCCTAGGGTGCCCTTCTTTTAGGAGGGAAGCTAAGCATGATGTATTGGCTCACTTTTGGAGATAGGGGATTTGCCCCTGTACGCAGATACCTTTCCGTTAGGTGAGAAACTTCATCCATTCACATATTCATCCATGCATGTACTCAAGGAAAATAAAGAAATACATTTAACTTTGGGTTTTAGATACAAAAGAACTGAAATACATTTCAACAGGGGGAAGGGGAACATATTCTTTTGGGGGTTCCACCTATCTAATTTTACAAAAGGAATCCTAAACTACTCTTGAGTCTTCGGATTCGTCTTCCTTGGATTTGATGTCAAGGAGGTCGCTGAGAGACCTTGTTGATCAATTGTCCCTTGTCTTTATGGCAATCCTATCTCCGCGAGCATAGAGGGATTGGGGCCCCTCTTATGAGATGACTTAAAAATGCATGCAATGATTCCTTAGGGTTAACATGGGAACCCTTAGGGTTTGGGTAGGTCTAATGCAAGGGAGAGTGACCTTGGTGTCACTCTCAATGGGTTGATCATATGCATGAGAATGCAGTGACTTGAGTTACTTGGAACTCTCATCTTGACATGGAATATGGAATGCATGAAAATGGATGCACAGAGTATAAGGAAAGAGAATACAATTGAAGTAAACATGCATGTATGAGCAGTTAGACAGTCATTATAACAGTAAGAATACAGTCATTATAACAACAGGAATAGTATAAATAAAAGTAAAACAGTCGCCCTTTCCTCCATGGTTTTGGAAAACAGTGTGCGTGTCTTAAATCCGGCAGAGGTTCGGCTATTCAAGGTGTCTATATGAGCATGAGGTTGAGGGTTGACTAATGCGTCCTAAAAAGGCTTGGTTCCCAGATCTTCAAACCTAGGCCCACTCCCCGAGGTGGTACCATGATCGGTTGGTGATCCGAGCGAGAGAACTATCAAGAGGTCGTAGGCGAAGAAACTGAAACAGCATCTTGCCCACAATCAATATACCATTCCCCCTTTCTAACTAGAACGGTCATATCAGGGTAAAAATGCAAGTATACAGAATGTAAGTGCAAATGCAATGTGTGTGTAAGTTTTGAAAGCGAAGGAAAGAGCCCAACAACTCCCATCCATCCTGTTTATTATATTCATGCATAGCAGTTAATAAGATTTAAACAAAAAACGCACCAACAAAACAAAGATGCAAGAGTTAGTATGTGAATGACAAACTTAATACAAGATAATATGAACAAATGCATGTTTTTTTAAAAACAATTTTGAAAATTTGGTTTTGAAAATTTAAAATGAATATGATTTAACAAGTTAATTGAAGACTCTACACTAGTGAAGGGTAAACAGATATGACTACGGCCTAACCCTCTAAGTCTCCCCAGTGGAGTCGCCAGTTGTCGCACTCAGATTTTTCGCACTCAAGGAATACACACACAAGCGGAAAAAATACTGTAATCTCTCATTATAACTCATCCCCCTAGAAGAATGAGTGCGACTAGGTTTGAATTTAAAATTAATTTGAATAAAGGGCTTTTAGAAAAAGTTTGGAGTCGCCACTTAACTTGATTAAGGTGAGTTAGGTCACCTAAAAACTAAGCACAATCCAAACACTAAAGTTAGGGTTTTTGAAAACGATTTTGAAAATATCTTCTCAAGAGAGGGTTTTTGAAAAAACATGTTGTTTGGTAACCTTTGGAAAACATTTAAGCCCTTTTTTGAAAATAAACTCCATTTTGGTCTTTGAAAACAGTGATCCTAGGTTCGGAGGTTACTTACGTGTAGGGAAGACGCACTAAGCCATCACCCTACCCTACCCTTGCAGTACCTACATGTCTATTTACCCTAGATTCACCTATGAGAGTCTTTAACTAATAAATGTTCAATCCTATCTACTTTAGAAAAAGAATGTTTAAAAAGACATGATGCATGATTTGCAAGTGCAAGAAAAGAGAGTTTGAGAATTGATTTAGAAAGAAATTTGAAAAGAAATTGATTTGATTTGAAAGAGATTTGAAAAGATAGATTTGAAATTGGAAAGTTTTAGAAATTGAAAACAGAGATTTGGAAATAGAAATTTGGAATTAAAAAAATAGATTATGGAATTGAAAACTTAAAGAAGATGGTAGAATTGGAGATTTGAAAGAAGTTGCGGAAATAAAAGTTTGAAAAGGTTGTAGAATTAGAGATTTCAAAAAAGTTGTGACCGCACCCATGAGCATTGCCTACGTATCCTTTTGGAGGAATCAAGTCAGTCATAGTTCGGATAAGAGTCCGATAGAAAATAGAAGTTATGATTGGAAGAAAGAGATTTTGATTGGAATTTGGATTGGAAAATTGAGAGATTGAACTTTGATTGGAAGATTTGAAAAGATTTGATTTTGGGAAAGCTCGGTTTTAGGAAACCTAGACTTAAGAAAGACTTGAGATTTAAGAAAGATTCGACTCGAGTGTTAAACTTGGAAGATTAGGAAAGATTAGATTTAGGAAGGGTTCAAATTAGGAAAGGTTCATTTTAGGAAAGTGTCATTTTAGGAAAGTTTCATTTTAGAAAAGTTTTGGTTTAGGAAAGGTTTCGATTTAAGAAAGTTTTGAAATTGGAAAGTTTTGAAGTTGGAATGTTTTGAAATAGGAAGTTTTGAAAGTAAAAAAAGTTTTGAGGTTTAGAAAGATTTGAAGTTAGGAAATATTTGAAGATTTGAATTTGGAAAGTTTAAATTTGGAAAGGTATTGAGTTAGGAAAGGGTTGAATTAGGATAGATTTGGAAGCTTAAAGTTTAAGGAAATATTAAAAAGTTTAAGTTTTGGAAACTTTAAGGTTTAGGAAAGTATGAGATTAGGAAGGAGTGGATTAGGAAAGGTTTATATTAGGAAGGATTGAGATTCCTATTTCTTAAAACAAGAGATTAGATTTTGGTTTCTAAAGAGGATGATTTGATTTTATTTCCAAAAATGAAAGATAGGATCTAGTTTCCTAAATGGGATATTGGATTTGATTTCCTAAAGAGAAGATTGGATTTGGCATGGATTTGGGAAGAGGGAGTTTTAGAAACCCTAGATTTGGAAGACTATAGTTTTGACATAGAAAATAGATTTTTGAAAACCAAGGTTTTGAAGTAAACAATAGATTTTAGAAACCAAGGTTTGAAGGCAAGATTGAAAATTATATTTTTGGGAAGAAAAATTGGGGTTTCCTAATCATTGGCTCTAAGGTTTAACTTGGATTCTAAGAAAAGTGAGTTTTGGAAAGCGAGTTTTTAGAAAGGAAGATTTTTTAAAAGAAATCCTAGAGAGGAGTTTTTAGAAAGTGAATTTGAAAAGAGAGTTTTTAGAGAGAGAGGTTTTAGGAAGAGTTTTTAGGAAGAGATTTTAGGAAAGAGATTTTTGGGAAGAGTTGTTTAGGAAGGAAACGTAAGGAGCATTTTTGGAAGTGAACTTTTAGGAAAGCGTTTTTGGAAAGGAGCTTTTAGAAAGAGATTGTTGGAAGGGAGTTTTTGAAAATAATTTTGGAAAAGAGATTGGAGAGAGTTTTTAGAAAGTACGTGGGAAAAAAGGTATTTTAGAAAGAGAGGTTTTTGAAAAGAATGTTTTTAAAAAGTCTATAAAAATATGTCACTTTCCTAAAGCGATTCTAACTATAAGAATATTAGAACCACTTTAAGATAGTGGTTTTGAAAACAACGAGGATTTAAACATATGGACCGTGTTGGCCACTCTAAATGTAACACTTTCCTAAAGCAACCCTAGACATGGAAAGGCTAGAATCACCCTAGGATTGTGATTTTGAAAACAAGTTTTGAAAAAGAAGATTTTGATGCAAGTTTTGAAAATGAATTTTAGAAGAATGCAAGATCATGATATGCACAATGCAAGCTGGGGGTCATGAACATACAAGGTTAAGGCTTCACCACATAATCAAGGGGGCCGAACCCACGTGGTCTCCGGTTAGACTAAAGGAAAGCCCCTGACACGGTGACCCTCCAATAGCCTGATCCTACACATAAACCGGGAAGTCCCTTGTTTCAAGCATGCAAAGAAATGGGGGGAAGAAGATGGGCAATTAAAATAGAAGAACACCCAAGTGGGTTAGGAGAGAGAAGAGACGGGGAAGATGCGTAAACTTAAAGATAAAGCCTACCTTGTGTCTTGTTTATTTTGCTTTGCTTTGCGCGTCTTGCTTTTCTTGCTTTGCTTTGGTCTTCACTTCAGTCTTCGTCTTGATCTTCGAGAACTTTAGTTTGCAGCACTTCAAGTCTTCAATGGAGGCTTTGGAGGCTAGTGTATGAGTGTATGTGAGTGTATATGAGTATATAGGAGGCTAGGGTTTAGAGAACCTAAAGAAGCTAGGGTTTAGGGAGGCTACCAGCTCTGTATATCGAAGAGGAGAGTTTTTAGACTAAGTTTGCGGACCTCTTTCACACTGGAAGAGGCTCTGTATTTATAAACAGAGGAATGACCTGGCGCCTATTGCAATGGCACCAGGCCAAAAATCCTTCTAGCGCCACTCCTAGTGGCGCCAGCTAGTTAGGAAAGTTTTAAGGTCGGCAAGCAACGTAACTTGAGAAGATTTGGGCGTGCCTGTACTAGTGACTACCATGCAATGTTTAGCCTGACTTCACTAAGAGTGGCTTCGGAAGGTTCGGGAAGGATTTAAGAGACTGGATCGGCTATTAGGGGCAAAACGGTTCACCGGGCAAGAAAGTTGCCAAGACGAACTCGGAATGTCCTGGAAGAAGACTCGAGATTTGGAAACATTATTTAGAATGTTCCCAAATGTTACCGGTTTGATACCCAAAGCCGGTGTGGTCGGAAAAGGCGACCGGCCCACCAAGGGCAAAACGATCATTTCGCACCAAGTTTGCCGGAACTGACTTGGAATTGTCTAGAAAGATAAAGGAAGGTCGAGAATACTATAAAAAGCATTCTCAGGAGATTAACGGTTTAATATCCAGAGCTGGTGTGGTTCCCGGGGCGTTCGGATGCCTAGGGGCAAAATGGTCATCTTGATCAGAAAGTCTCGGAATTGGCCCAAAACTGACTAGAAAGCACCTAACCATGCCAGATCGTCTCTAAGATGATCTTAGAAGGGTGGACTTACCATTTTGAGGACTTAGGTGTTTTCTCGAGAAACGTGTCAAAAAATGGCTCTATGGGCAGTTTGGTCATTTTTCACTGAAGTAGGCTAGCAGGCACTGGTGTTGACTTGGATTTTGAGTGTTTCCGCCACTCTGACGGCGGTCTCATGATACAGGGGTTTGTTGGCAATTCCCTATATGGACCTATTTGCGAGTATTTCTGCTACTCTGACGGCTGCAATGTTTGCGAGTACTTCTGCTACTCTGATAGCTTGCGATCATTTTTTAGATTGCCTAATCTCGGGAAGCTGCTAAAGGGACTTAGTGCCTGAGAATTAACTTTCTCAGAAGACGTGCCAAAATAGACATTTTTGCATTAGTAGGCGCCAAAGATGGACCGTTCTACCATCTCGGGGACTTGGGGTCTTGTCCCGGTCGACGGGTTTGAAGGGACTTACCGTTCTGAAGAAACTTTCTTCAAAAAATGTGCCAGAGTGGATAGACTTACCATCTCGAGGAATCAACTTTCTTGAGAGAGCGATTGGAATTGGACTTGGAAAAGGGGAGTTACCGTCTTCGGGAAGACGTGTTTACGGGATTGGAAGGGGACTTACCGTTTTCAGAAAGACGTGCCTGTTGGAATTGGAAGGGGACTTACCGTCTTCAGGAAGACGTGCCTATTGGAATTAGAAAGGGGACTTACATTCTTCAGAAAGACATGCCTATGGGATTGGACCGAGCAACGCCCATAAGGGCATTTTGGTCATTTTGCTGCTATTTGGGTCTAGTGGGCCCGCAAAGCGATGAATTGACAGGATTAGACTTAGAAAGTTGATTTAGACTGGGAATATGTCCACATTGACTTGAATACAAGTCTGGACGGACTGTAGACTGTTAAGCGGTCAAAAATGGGGTGCTTACACCCAACACGTAACCAACCTCCGAACCTAGGATCACTGTTTTCAGAGACCAAATGAAGTTATTTTTCTAAATGGGCTTAAATATTTTCAAAGGTTGCCAAACAACCTGTTTTCTTAAATATGCTCTCTTAATGAAGTTTTTCAAAATCGTTTTCAAAAACCCTAAGTGTAATCTTCGGATTTTGCATAGTTTTAGGTGACCTAACTCACCTTAATCAAGTTAGGTGGCGACTCCAAATATTTTTTGAAAAGCCCTTTAATCAAAATCAATTGGTAATTCATACATAATAGCACTCATTCTTCTAGGAGGATGAGTTTTAACGAGAGAGTACTGTGTTTTTCTCACTTGTCTTTTTCGAGTGCAAAAAATTGGGGCGTGACAGGTGGTTTTCCGGTCTACTTGACCATTTTACCCCTAATGGCTCAGTCAGCCATTTCAACAATCCTGATATTCTTTTTCAAGCCTGTTACCCCCGAGACACTATTTCAAGGGTTTCTATCCATTTCTGGCCTTCCGGATCATTTCAGGTCTCTCGGAATAGTCCCAAATTTTTCGAAGTTACTCCTAATGGAGGCAAGCCAAAAATTGCATGGTAGTCACTAGGACAGGCGCCCAAGTCTTCTACCTTGTGTTCCAAGGCTCAAAAATACGTTTCCTGCCGCCCTAAAAACTTTCATAAGTGGCTGGCGCCACTACAAACCAAAAATTGGCCTAGCACCACTAGTAGTGGTGCCTGTGAAAATTTAATTCTAGCGCCACTACAACAGGCGCTAGGTCAGTTTAAGTTACCTATAAATTCAAACCCTTCCCCCTACATAAAAGAGTCCGCAAAAACAGTCCAAAAACTTTGTTTTTCGAAATACAGAGCTTGAAGTCTCTTCAAACCCTAGCCTTCTCTATTCTCCTCAAGCCTTAGCCTCCATACACTTTAACCCTAACATCCATGCACTCTAACACAAGCCTCCAAAACCTCCATTGAAGACTCAAAGTGCTGCAACTTAGAAGCTCTGAAGGATCAAGTAAAGCAAAGCAAACAAAGTAAGTAAAGCAAGAATAATCCAAGGTTGGTTTTCTCCCCCCCCCCCCCCCCCCCTTCTCTCTCTTTTAACCCACTTGGGTTTTCTTCTGTTTTAATCCCCATCTTCTACCTCCTCGTCTTGCATGCTTGAAACAAAGAATTTCCTAATTCATGCCTATGAAGAACTGTTGAAAGTCACCATGTCGAGGGCTTTCTTCTAGTTCAACCTTAGACCGTGTGGATTCAGCCCCCTTAATTACGTGGTGAAGCCTAACCTTGTATGTTCATGACCCTTTTGAATTATGCATATCATACTTATACATCTATTCAAAATTGTTTTCAAAGTTGTTTTTCAAACTTACATCAAAACTCTCTTTAAAAAATTGCATTCAAAATATTGGCTTCAAAATTACAATCCTGAAGTGATTCTAGCCAGTCCATGGTTAGGGTTGCTTTAGAAAAGTATTATATTCATTATAACCATTAAGGTCCATATTTTGGTGTAAACCTTAAATTGTTTTTCATCACAAATCACAATCTTGAGATGATTCTAACCATTCCATGATTTAGGTTGTTTTAGGAAAGTATGATATTCAATGTGATTATTATGGTTCATATTCCAAATCCATGTTGTTTTCAAAAACACCAACTTAGAATGGTTCTAATCTTTTCATGGTTAGGATAATTTTAGGAAGATGAGACATTCAAAAGATTTCAAAAGTCCATATTCAAGTCATTTTCCAAATTGCTTTTTTTTTTAACTTCCTTCAAAAACTCTCTTTCTAAAATCTCCCTTCAAAAATCTCTTTCCTAAAAACTCCTTTCAAAGATCCCTTTTTCAAAAACTCTTTTTCTTGGAGTCCAAGTCAAGCCTTAGCATCCATGGTTAGAAAACCCTAGTTTCCTTTTCTAAAATTATGACTTCCTATTTTGCTTCAAACCATAGGTTTTCAAAATCTCTTTCTCTACACCAAATTGTAGCTTTCCAAATCCAAGATTTTCAAAACTCAATCTCCTCAATTACATGACAAATCAAATCTTCCCATTTAGGAAACTAGAACAAGTCTTTTAGCTTAAAAACCAAATCAAATCATCTATTTTTGGAAATAGAATCTAATATTATACTTTAGGAAATAGAAAGCAAATCTTTCCTAATTCAAACCTTTCTTAATTCCAACCAATCCTAATTCCAAATCTTTTTAAATTTCAATCTTTTCAAATTCTAAAACTTTCTAAATTCTAAATCTTTCTAAATTCAAAACTTTCCTAATTTCAAAACGTTTTTAATTTGAAAACTTTCCTAAATTAAGAACTTTCCTAATTTGATACTTTCTTATAATGGACCTTTCCTATTTGAAAATTTCCTAATTCAAAGATTTCCTAAATCCATTCTTTCCTAAATTCTAACTTTCTATAATTTTCCCAAATCAAATCAAGTCAAATCTTTGCAAGTCTTTTTCAAGTCAAGTGTTTCTAAATCAAATCAAATCTCTTTCCAAATCATTCTTGTAAGCATCCCATTTTTTACTGCTCGGCAGTCTACACTCCGTCCAGACTTGTGTTCAAATCATTATGGGCATATTCCAATTGAAATCGACTTTCTAAGTCCAAATCCCATCTATCCATCGCTCCGCGGGCCCGCTAGGTCCAAATAGAATCAAAATGACCAAAATGCCCTTAGGGGCATTGTTCTTTCCAACACTAACTCCAACCCCTCTCTCGAGACAATTTATTTCTCGAGACGGTTCCAAATCAAGCACGTCTTTTCGAAGACGGTTAGTCCCCTTTCCAATCCCTCTCTCGAGACAGTTTATTCCTCGAGACGGTCCTAAATCAGGCACGTCTTTTCGAAGATGATAAGTCCCCTTTCCAATCCCTCTCTCGAGACAGTTTATTCCTCGAGATGGTCTAAGTAATGGAAATACTTGTAAACATCACAACCGTCCGAGTAGTGGAAATACTCGTAAACAGGTCGATGTAGGGAATTGCCAACAAACCCCTGTGTCATGACGACCGCCGTCAGAGTGGCGGAAACAGTCAAAACCTAGGTCAACACCGGTGCCTCTAGCCCACTTCGGTGAAAAATGACCAAACTGCCCCTTGAGCCTTTTCTGAGACTTTCCGGTTAAGATGACCATTCTGCCCCTAGGCATCCAAACGCCCCGGGAACCACACCGGCTCTGGGTATCAAACCGATAACCTTTCGAGAATATTTCTTATAGTATTCCCGACCTTCCTCTACCTTTCCGAATCATTCCGAGTTAGTTCCGGCAAACCCGGTACAAAATGGCCATTTTGCCCCTGGTGGGCCGGTCTCCTTTTCCGACCACACCGGCTCTGGGTATCAAACCAGTAACTTCCTAAGAATGCTTTTTATAGTGTTCTTAACCTTCCTTTATCTTTCCGGATCATTCTGAGTCAGTTCCGGCCAACCCGATGCAAAATGACCATTTTGCCCCTAGTGGGCCAATCACCTTTTTTTACCATGCCGGCTCTGGGAATCAAACCGGCAACCCTTGGGAACATTCTGAATAATGTTCCCAAGTCTTAAGTCTTCTTTTGGGACAGTCCGAGTTCGTCTCGGTAGCTTCCTGATCCAATTGACCGTTTTGCTCCTAAAGGCCCGGTCAACCCTTCCGACACGTTTTATCCTCACTTTTCAAGTCAAATACCTCCGGGACACTATTTTAAGTATTCCTGCTCTTTTCCATCCTTTTGGGTCATTCCCGATCTTCCAAACTCCTTCCCGGACTTTCCGGAGTCACTCCTAGTGAAGCCAGGTTAAAAATTGCATGGTAGTCACTAGTATAGGCGCCCAAGTCTAATCAAAGATATGTTGCTTGCCGATCTTAAACATTTCCTAATTGGCTAGCACCACTAGTAGTGGCGCCAAGCCAAACAATGGCCTGGCGCCACTCCTAGTGGCGCCAGTGTAAAGTTTGGCCTAGCGCCACTGCAACAGGCGCCAGTGTTGTCCAACCTCTATAAATATAGAGCTTCTTCCAACATGAAAGAGGTCCTCAAACTCAGTCTAAAAATCATATAATTCGATATACAGACCTTGTGCACTCTCTAAACCCTCGCTTTCTTAGGTTTCCCAAACCCTAGCCACCATACACTAAACCGTAGCCTCCTATACACTCATACACACCTCTATACACTCATACATTAGCCTCCAAACCTCCTTTGAAGACTTAGAAGAGCTGCAATCTAAAGTTTGAAGACAACTCTTGAATATTAAAGACGAAGATCAAGACGAAGACCGAAGATCGAAGACAAGCAAGGCGCGCAAAGTAAAGAAGACATACGGTAGGCTTTCTCTTTAAATTTCCGCACTTCCCCCTCTCTCTTCTCTCTCCTAACCCACTTGGGTTTTCTCTATTTTAATCCCCCATCTCTTTTCCTCCTTTCTTTGCATGCTTGAAACGAGGGGACTCCCGGTCCATGTGTAGGATTAGACTATCGAAGCGTCACCGTGTCGGGGGCTTTCCTTTAGGCTAACCGGAGACCACGTGGGTTCAGCCCCCTTGATTATGTGGTGAAGCCTTAACCTTGTATGTTCACGACCCCAAAATTGCATTATGCATATCATGATCTTGCATCTTCCAAAAATTTGTTTTCAAACTCATTTTCAAAATCGTTTTCGAACTTGTTTTCAAAATTGCATCAAAATCTCTTTTTCAAAACATGCTTTCAAAATCACAATCCTAGGGTGATTCTAGTCTTTCCATGGCTAGGGTTGCTTTAGGAAAGTGTTACATTCAAAGTGACCAATATGGTTCATATTTTCAAAATCTTGTTGTTTTCAAAAGCACTTTCTTAAAGTGGCTCTAACCTTCTTATGGTTAAAATCGCTTTAGGAAAGTGAGATATTTTTACACCTTCCAAAAGAAATCTCTTCCTAAAAATCTCTTTTTCAACATACTTCCCAAAAACTCTTCTTTCCAAAATTGTTTTAAAAAAACTCCCTCCAAAAATTTATTTTTCCAAACTCCCTTTCTTAACCCCTTTCCAAAATGTTCTCTTCAAAGTCCACTTTCCAAAAACGTTCCCTAGGTCTCTTTCCTAGAAGAATTCTCTCCAAAAATCTTTTCAAAAACTCTCTTCCCAAAATCTCCCTTCTAGAAACTCCCCTCTAGGATTTTCCTTCTAACATTTTCGTTTCCAAAAGCACACTTTTCAAAAACTCCTCTCTAGGATTCCTTTCCAAAAATCCCTCTTTCCAAAAAATGCACTTTCCAAAAACTCTTTTCTTAGAGCCCAAGTCAAGCCCTAGAATCCACGATTAGGAAACCCTAATTTTCTTTTCAAAAACATGGTTTTCAAACTTGCCTTAAAACCTAGGTTTCCAAAATCTTTCTTTTCACATCCAAACTATACATATTTTCAAAACTTCTTTTCTATGTTAAAACTATAGCCTTCCAAATCTAGGGTTTCTAAAACCTCCCTTTCTAAATCCTTATCAATTCCCATCTTCCCTTTAGGAAACCAAATCCCATCTTTCCTTTAGGAAACCAAATCAAATCTTCCCGTTTAGAAAACTAGATCCTATCCTCTATTTTTGAAAACAAAATCAAACCTTCTTTTCTAAAAACAAAATCCAAATCTTCCCTAATTCAACCCTTTCCTAACTCCATCCCTTTCCAAATTTTAACTTTCCAAATCTAAGTTTTCAAACATTTTCCAAATTCAAACCTTTCCTAATCTCAAGATTTTCTAAACCTCTAAAACTTTCTAAATTTGAAACTTTCTTAAGTTAAATCTTTTTAGACCTAAATCTTTCCAAATTCTAAACTTTTCCAAAACTTCAAAATCTTTTCAAACCTAAAACTTTTCTAAACTCAAAACTTTCTTAATTCAAGACTTTCTTAAGTTGAAACTTTCTTAATTCAAAACATTTCTAAATTCAACACTTTCCTATTTCAAAACCTTTCTTAAAACGAAACTTTCCAATTTTCAAAACTTTCCTATTTCAAAACGTTCCAAATTCAAAACTTTCCTAAGTTGAAACTTTCCTAATTCCAAAACTTTCCTAAGTCAAAAACTTTCCTAATTCGAAACTTTCCTAAATCGGACCTTTCCTAATTCGAACATTTCCTAAATCCAATCTTTCTCCAATCTTTCAAGTCCAACATTTGAGTCAAATCTTTCTTAATCTCAAGTCCTTTCTTTCCTAAGCCTAGGTTTCTTAAACCTTCTCTTTCCAAAACAAGTCCAAACCTATCTTTTCAAATCAAAGTCCAATCTTTTCCAAAATTTCAAATTCCAATCTCCTCTTCTAATTTCAAATCAAATTTCAATTCAATCTCTTTCTTCCAATCAAACATTCTATTTTCAATTGGACTCTTGTCCGAATTACGACTGACCTGATTCCTCCAAAAGGATACGTAGGCAACCCTCATGGGTGCGGTCACAACTTCTTTCAAATTTCAAATTCCTTTATATTTTTCAAATCTCAAATTCCACAACATGTTTCAAATTTCTATTTCTACAACTTCTTTCTAATCTCCAATCCTACAACATTCTATCAAGTTTCCAAGTCCATAACTCTTTTCAAATCTCTTGTCAATTCCAATTTCAAATATCTTCTAAAATCAAATCAAATTATTTTCAAATTTATTTTCAAATCTATTTTTCAATTCTCTTAACCTGCACTTGCATATCATGCATCATGCCTTTTTAAACATTCTTTTCCAAAGTAAATAGGATTGAACATTAGTTAATTGGAGACTCTCATAGGTGAATCTAGGGTAGATTGACATGTAGATACCGAAAGGGCGGGATAGGGTGATGGCTTTGTGCATCTTTCCTACACGTAACCAACCTCTGAACCTAGAATCACTGATTTCAAAAACCAAAAAGGAGTTGTTTTTCTAAAAAGGGCTAAATGTTTTTCAAGGGTTGCCAAACAGTCCGTTTTTCTTAAAAACCCTCTCTCGAGTTGATATTTTCAAAATCGTTTTTTTCAAAAACCCTAAGTGTAGTCTTTGAATTATTCTTAGTTTTTAGGTGACCTAACTCACCTTAATCAAGTTAGGTGGCGACTCCAAATCTTTTTCAAAAGCCCTTTATTCAAATCAATTTTCAATTCAAACTTAGTCACACTCATTCTTCTAGGAGAGTGAGTTCTAATAAGAGAGTACAATATTTTTTCCGCTTGTGTGAGTATTGCTCGAGTGCGAAAAATCTAGACGCGACAATTCTCAAATCCAACTTTCCTAATTTGAGCTTTTACTAATTCGAACCTTTCCTAAATCAAACTTTCTAAAATTAAACCCCTCAATTCTAGATGAAACCATTCCAATTCAAGTACATGCTTCAACCATAGGTTACCTAAACCATAGGATGCCTAAACCTTAGTTGAAACCTTTTTCCAAGTCTAGTTCTAAGTCTAGGTTCAGTTCCAAATTAAATTTCAATTTCAAATCTTCTAAATCTAAGTTCAAATCAAACTCTTTTCAAATCAAACTTTTAAAAAGCCTAGAAGTGTTTCTTTAATTAGACTCTTGTCTGAACTACGACTGACCCGATTCCCAAAAAAGGATACCTAGGCAACGCTCATAGGTGCGGCCACAATCTTTTTCAAGTCTCCAATTCCATAATCTATTTCCAATTTTCAATTTCTAAAACCTTCTTTCAAACTTCAAATCTTTCTTTTCAAAACTATTTTCAAAAATCAAATCTTCTTCTCAAGTCTCTTTTTCAAATCAAATATTTTTGTTGCACTTGCATGTCATGCATCATATAGTTCTTTTTTAAAGTGGACAGTATTGGACATTTATTAATCAAAGATTCTAAATAACTAAATCTAGGGTGAGTAGACATGTAGGTATCGCAAGGACAGGGTAGGGTGAGGCATAGTGCGTCTTCCCTATATATAACAAACCTCTGAACGTAGAATCACTATTTTCAAAGACAAAAAATAGAGTTATTTTTGAAAGGGACTTGAAAATTTTCAAAGGTTGCCAAACAACCTCTTTTCTTAAAACCCTCTCTTGAGGAAGTTTTTCAAAATTTTTTTAAAAAGCCCAAGTTTAATTTTCAGATTGCTTAGTTTTAAATGAGCTAACTCACCTTAATAAAGTTAGGTAGTGACTCCAAACTTTTTCCTAAAGCCCTTATTCAAAATCAATTCTAATTCAAACCTAGTCGCACTCGTCATTCTAGGAGGATGAGTTCTAATAAAAGAGTACCGTGTTTTTCCCACTTGTGTGTATTTTCCTCGAGTACAAAAAATCAGGGTGCGACAGCTAGCGACTCCACTGGAGATGCTTAGAGGATTAGGCCAATGTCATGTCTCTTCACCCTCACTCATCTGGAGTTTTTGATTAATTTTTCCAATTCTATCGACTTCAAACTTTAAAAATCAAACTTTTCAAATTTATTTTAAAAAACATGCCATAACTTGCATTTAATTACATTCAATCATTCTATCTTGCATTAAGTTTGTCATTCAAGTACTATCATTTTGCATCTTTATTTTTGTAGGTGGACCTTTGTTCACATTTTGTTTTATATCATATTAACTACCATGTATGGATGAATGTATAGAATAGACAGGATGGATAAGAGTTGTTGGGCCATTTCCTCCGCTTTTCAAAATTTCACACACATACTGCACGTGCACAAACATTTGCATACTTGCATTCTCTACCTGAATATGTCTCTTCTAGTTAGAAGGGGGAACAGTATATTGGTTGTGGGCAAGATACTCTGTCAGTTTTTTAGCCTACAGCTTTTTAATGGTTCTCCCGCTCGAATCACCAACCGATAATGGCACCACCTCGGGGAGTGAACCTAGGTTTGAAGATCTGGGAACCAAGCCTTCTTAGGAAGCATTAGTAAATCATCAACCACATATTCATGTAGACACCATTTACAGTTGAATCTCTACCAGATTTAAGACACACACGCCAATTTCAAAAACAATGGAGGAAAGGGCGACTATTTTACTTTCCTTTATCCTTGTCGGTTTATGTTGTTATAATACTTGTATGACTTCTCATGCACCAACATTTACTTTACAATTGCATTCTCTCTCTATTCTATGCATTCATGTTCATGCATTTAATATTCTATGTCAATATAAGAGTTTCAGATTAACTCAAGTCATTGCCTCTTCATGCATATGATCAACCCGAAGAGAGTGACACCAAGTTCACTCTTCCTTTCATTAAACCTATCAAAATCCTAAGGGTTCCCATGTAACCCTAAGGACTCATAGCATGCATTTCAAGTCATTCCATAAGAGGGGCCCCCAATCCCTCTATGCTCATGGAGATAGGGTTACCAAAAAAACAAGGGGCAATCAAACAAGGTCTCTCAATGACCTCCTCAACATCAAGTTCAAAGAAGGAAAATCCAAAGACTCAAGAGTAGTCTAGGATCTTAAATGTAAAAGTAGATAGGTGAAAGTCCAAGGAAAATTGTTCCTTCTCCCCCCTATTAAAATGTATTTCAATTCTGTTGTATTTAAACTCCAAAGTTTGATGTGTTTCTTTTATTTTGCATGAATGAATGAATGTTCCCACTCAAATGGTAAAATATTTGCATACAAGGGCAAACCCCATATCTCCAAAAGGTGAGCCAAATCTATCATGATTAGTCTCCCTCTCAAGAAAGGAAACCCTTAAGGCATGCACTGCATAAAGCTTTCCAAATGTCAGAAACTAACTTGTGACTTATGTCCTTGTTTTTCTTTTCTTTCTTTTTCTTTTTCTTTTTCTTTTACAGAAACTACACCATAGAAAGCCATCATTGTTCCTAAGAAAGACTGACATCCACCTAGAGATTCTATCATTACTCGATAAAGAGCTGTACTAAAAGCTACCAATCCTGACGAGTCATCCCCCGTCTCTCAAAAAAAAGTCAATGAAACTAGAACCAAGATTGATGAGATGTTTAAGCTCATCCAGTACTTGGCCATGAAAGAAGCTGCTCTGGCCCCATCATCATCCACTGTTTTTCCTAAAGACTTTAGACCTGCTAACCCAAAGGTCGTGCTACAATCTGACGCTATGGGGAAAAACAAGGAGGATCCTAAAAGGGCTAATACGAAAGAAGAGGAAACCCTACTGCTCACCCCTGCTGGGAAAAGAACCTCCCTCGACCCTCTTAGTCTAAAAATTTAAGGGTTAAAAAACTTGCTGCAAAGCCTCCATGGCCACCACAACTTTGGGCTTGCATCCTATGACGAGCTGTGCTTTTTCCTAGACCATATAAGGCCTACCAAGTTCAAAATGCTTGACTTTTAGAAATATGATGGCACTAGCAATCCTATTGCCCACCTTCTCCTTTATGATGGGGCATTGAGTGGTCATGGAAATGATCCAAAGCTCCTCATGTAACTGTTCCAACATAGTCTCACTAGGTCTGCCTTCCAATGGTTTGCCTGACTTGACTTAAGGAAGATCACGACCTAGATTGAGCTGGTTAATGCATTCAAGGCCTAAAATCACCACAATACAGACCTCACTTCTGACCGTTGGTCCTTGATGACGATGAGCAAAAGAGATAAAAGAAAGCTTCCAAAGCTATGCCCTTAGGTGGAGAGAAGCAGCAACACAAGTCAATCCACCTTTAGAAGAGAAGGAGTATGTGCAACTATTCATGCATACCTTCTAAGGCATATACTATGAAAAGTTCTATATAAGCATATGGAGGAGCTTCTCAGAGTGGATCATGCAAGGGGAGATGATAGAGAATGACTTAAAAATTGAGAGGATCATTGACCCCTATGCTCAAACTGAAGAACTTTCTACCAGCTTAACAAAGAAAGTACCCATTGCATGGGTGTTAGCACCCTATTTTGGCCACTCGGCTATCTTCGGTCCCACCAAAAGCACACTCAAACCAGCACAAGCACATTTAAGACCAAATCGGCTTTCTAGACCCAGTCTAATCAATCGTTCGCTTCGTAGGCCCACTGAGTCCAATAGAGGCAAAATGACTAGAATGCCTCCAACGCATTAATCAATCCAATCCAATCCAGACCGGCACGTCTTCTATAAGACGATATGTCCATTCAAATCTAAAGTCAAATCCAGTTGTCCTGTCATTCGAGAAATTTGATCCCTGATTAATGGTAAGACCATCCAATCCGCCACGACACGATCACCAAGAAAGCTTATCCCTCGGATCGGTAAAGCCCTTTTCACAATCATCTCCGGAAAGCACCTAAGTCCCCGAGATGGAAGAGCGGTTCACTTCTGGTGCTTGCTAGCCTGCCAATGTCGAATGTCTGCTAATCCTGCATGTTCTTTGAGAAAGCATAAAACCCCTAAAAAAGAAAAGACCATCCAAGTCTGGCACATTCTTTGAGAAAACACAAACTCCTCAAGAACGGAAGACCATCCTAGTCCGACACGACCTTTGAGAAAGGCTATCCCTCAAAGTGATAAGACCTTTTCAAGCCTATCCATCTACAAAGTACTAATTCCTCAAACAAAAGTCCAAACTAGATCTAGACTAATCAACACCAATGCCTGCAAGCCCGTCCTAATAAAAAATGACTATTTTGCCCCAGCGGGCCTAACACATTCTTCGAGAAAGTACTAAGTCCTTAGAACGGTAAGACCACCTTCCAAAGTCGTCCCTAGACGGTTCGGCATGTCCAATGCCATGCAGTCAACCCTGATTCTTTTCCTAAGCTTCCCTAGTCAAAATGACCATTTTGCCCTTAGGCATCCAAATGCCCTAGGAAACCACACCGACTCTAGATATCAAACTAGCAACATCCCAATCAACTCTGGTCAAGCCCGATCAACTCTGGTCAAGATGGATCAACCTCAATCAACCCCGATCAACTCTAGTCAACTCAGTCAACCTTGGTCAACCCTAGAACTCTCTGAATGAGGTGACCGCGATTCGGTCACTCTCTTCAACCACACCGGCTCTGGAAATCATACCGGTAACCTCCGAGACAGTTTCCAGAGTATTCCCTTCCATTTCTAGCTGAGCCCTACCGTCCGGCACCTTCCTTTATAGAACCAGAACCTCCTGGTCCACTTCGGGTGAGGCATGACCATTCTTTAGACATGTGCCACTAATGGTGGCACATAACCCCCCAAAATCAGTTACAAATCAACTAGGCCTGTATCTAGCCTTTTTTTCAAGCCTTCATTAAATTTCCCTGCACCACTCTTAGTGGCGCACGGCCAACATTAAGCCATGCGCCATTAAAAGTGCCGCACCACTCTCCTATTTTTGCACTATAAATACAAGCCTCCCCCCCCCCCCCCCCCCCCTACTATTTTGGGTCAAAAAATTTATCCAGAAACTCTTTCCTTCTATTCTAGATAGCTCTCAGAGCCCTCTTTCTCTTGAAGTCCTGCCAACTGAACCCTAACCCGAGGCTTCGAATCCTTAGCCTCCGAGCTCCACCGAAGGTCTGTCCCGCTGTCTAGAAGCTCCCGAAGTCTTCCCAAGTCCAAGGCCTTAGCCTTCGTCAAAGAAAGAAGAAATGAGACAAGGTAAATCCTTCGTTTACTTTTCATACTCCCCCACTCTCTCTTCTCCCTCTGAACTCACTTGAGTTCCTTTGTTTTTTAAACCGCTATCTCTAAACCCCCTTTCTTGTATGCTTGGAACAAAAGAACGTTAAGTCCATGTCGAGAGTGAGCAAGAGGAAATTACCAATCGAGACTCTCTTCTTGGTCTTCACTTGTTTCACAGCATGGCCTAACGGACCCTTTTACAATGTGGTGATACCTAACCTTCTATGTTTCATGCCGTTATTATCCTTGTCATGCATTTACATTCTTACCATCTCTTTATCCCCTAAAATCATTTTCAAAGTAACTTTCTCAAAACCACAATTTTAGGTGAATCCTAACCCTTTTACGGTTAGGGTTTTCCTAAGAAAGTGTGACATTTTTAAATGGTACCCATTAGCCTACATTTGCTTCTTTTCAAAAACACGGTCTCGAAATGATCCTAGTCTTTTCGTAATTAGGGAAATGTGTGACATTCAAAATGACCTGGAAGGGTCTACATTTTTGGCTTTGTGCCCTTATTGTTTTTTAAATCCACAAGCTTAAAGTGATTATAGCCTTTCAATGACTAGAATGGCTTTAGACAAAGTGCGATATTCACTTGGTTTTCTAAAATCCAAGTTAGGGTTTCGGGCCCTAAAATATGTTTTCAAAAGACTTGGTTTTCGAACCATTTATAAAACTCGCATTTGTTAAACCCTAGAAGTCCAATCCTAGGAAAATTCTATTTTTGCCCACTCAAAAGCTTCCCTTTTTCAAGTTAAAATCATACCTTTTTTCAAACTCTTAAAATTCTCAATTTCCAAATCAATCAAAACTTTCCTTTTCGAAACATTCCATTTTAAAACCAATCAAATCAAAACTTTCTATTCAAATTCCTCAAATCACTCATTTTTCAAACCTTCCAAATTTAAAACCTAATTTAACTCCTTCCATTTTGGAAACAATCCAAACTTGCCTTTTCCAAATCAAATATTTTCAAATCGAATCAAATCTTTTCAAATCAAATATTCTTGAAAAGGAAACATTTTCAAGTCAAATCTTCCTGAAAAGAAAACATTTTTAGATCTAATCTTCCTGAAAAGAAAACATTTTCCAAACCCAATCTTGCCAAATCAAATCAAATTGAATCTTTTCAAATCAAATCTCAATCTTCCTGAAAAAGAAACATTTTCAAAATCCAATCTTCTTGAAAAGGAAACATTTCAAAAACCAAATCTTCCAGAAAAGGAAATATCTCAAAAATCCAATCTTCTTGAAAAAGTTACATTTCAAAAATTAAATCTTCCCAAAAACGAAACATTTTCAAACTCAAACTAGGAAACTTTCTAAAAGTGAAACCTTTTTGGAAATAGGAACACATTTTAAAATTTCAACTCTTTCAAACTCTTGTCCGAACTACAGCTGACCTGATCCTCTTTAAGGAGGTACGTAGGCAACCCTTCATGGGGTGCGGTCACAACCCTTTTTAAATTCCCAATTCCATAACCATCTTTCAAATTTAATTCCCTCTTTCAAACTTTTTTTCAAACTTTGTTTTGAAAAGGTTTCTAAGTGGATAGCATTAAACATAGGTAACCAGTGAGTCTTAGTTAGGAAAGTAAAAGGTGAATGGACATATAAGTACCGTAAGGGCGGGGTAAGGCGATAGTCTTAGGATATCTTCCCTATACGTGACCAACCTCTAGACTTAAGAATTTCTATTTCAAAGACCAAAACCAGGGTCAATTTTCAAAAGGGATTTCCAACGTTTTTAGGGTAGGCGAATAACCCAACCTTTTAAAACCCTCTCATGAGGATATTTTTTAAAAATACTTTTCAAAACCCAAGTTTGACCCTTGGGTTTTAGTTGGTGTAGATAACCTAGCACATCTTTAAATATGTTAGGTGGTGACTCCAAAGATCTTTTAAAACAGGCCTAATTAATTCCATTCAAACCCCATCGCATTCATCCTTCTAGGAGGACGAGTTCTAACGAGAGAGTACCGTACCATTTTGCCTCGAGCGAAGAGGGCCCGATGTCCAAAATCGGGGCCCAACAAGGGGAAATAGGCCGAAAAGAGGGAGAAGTATCTGCCATCTTACGTATTTATCAGCCACAATATCACCCCCAATACCAATCTCAAACCCCCGTGGCTATTCAAGCACTTGCTCCTAGGCCAATGGCAGTCCAATAACATCTCAACCCCAAAAGGCAGGCCTGCCGACCTCGTCTATTTTCTTCCTAGCTTGCATCCAAACAAAGGCCTACAATGACCTCCTACAAGCTAACCTTCTGACCCCCATACATGCCCCATCATTGCCAAATCCTTTGCCCCCTACCTTCAACCCGGCTCTTGTTTGTGAGTACCATTCCGAAAGACAAGGGCATGATACTGAACACTATCTCATCCTCAAATACAAGATCCAAGATTTGATAGACGCTAAGGTCATTGGCATCCAAGAGATGAATCACGCGAATGGAGCATAGAAGAAGTTTGAAAGGTTCCAAAATGAAAAGGATATTTCCTAGATTCATCCATTTTCTTTTTATCCTTTATTATTCTACATCCTGTTTTGCTTGTCATTTTTACCTTGAATCAAGAGCTTGCATGTCATATAAATAGATTCAAAATGGACTAAGTAGTTATTTTTGGATTATCCCCTTTGTTTCATACTCGCGTGGATATATTTGATTTGGGATGCCCTCGACTTGAAGGGAATGATAGCACAAGCACCACATTCAGTAGAAACAATCCCTGACTTCAAAAAGAAGGGAGAGAAAACTAGAAAGTGTAAAGAGAGGGGACATACAGAAGGGTGAGAGATGAAGGTCAATCACATATCTCGTTGAAGCTGAAAGAGTGACCTGCGAAGGACATCCTGGCAAAGCGACAAGTAGCTATACCCTCAAAAGAAAGATTAGCGCACATTGGCAAGCTTGGGTTGACTAAAGCTTCTAAAAAAAAAAACAACCTTTTGATAGTGTTTGTCCCACATGTGCACAATCACAAGGACAAATATTCAATTATGAACAGATTGATGTGCATGCTTATTTGAGGTTAAATCTTACGTGCATGATCAGTTGCATAAATATGAGTCAATGGTTTTGATGATCTTTACCATATTGGTGTTTCATGTTCATCTTAATACATACTTCTCGAGACTTGTTAAAATATAGAATCTGCCTTTATGATCTATTTTAAATGGTTCCTCCATTGATAAATATTTGCAGCTTATCACACACTTAGATTGACTTTTTGTTGATTTCCTCTCCCATCACTGATGGAATGGGCTACCAGTGAGTGTAAGTGCAGCTACTATTATTATGTGACAAGAGCAAAAGGCTACCTACTCGTACGTGTGAAAGCGGCCATATATTTATGTTTTAATGTTTCCACCATTGGAGAGATAGGGCTAGAATTCCATCAAAGAAAAAAAAAAGAAGAGAAAAAAAATTGAGATCATGGGATGAGACAGGTTTGACTTCTAGGTGTGTTAATCCACGAGCTATTAAACATGGTATGCCATCCTAGATCATGGCTAGGGTTTGTATTCCCATTAGTCTCAATGAAGTTCATGCTTACACCACTACATTGTTACCAATATGGTCTTGAGCATCTCACGACTAATTATGCTCATTTTGTGTGGTTTCATGCATATTGGATGTTGATCTTTTCAAGCTAAGTTGCATCTTGATATTTATAAATCTATATTTTCCCTTTATTGATTGATCATGTCTTTATAGGGTTCCTATAATTTGAAAAGTTCAATAGTTTTACCAAATACTGGGCTTGCTTGCGCTTCTTAATAACTTTCAAGGTCTTCTCGAACCGACGAAGGAAGCTACCTATTGCTTTGCCAAAGGGCGATGTCGGCTGTCATTCAAGAGAGCCCACTGATCCAAAGAAAAGTCTTAGAAGAAGCCAAGAGGTCCACTAAAGAGAGTTTTTCCTTCCAAACAAAGAAAATGGGGGAAAACGAGTCAAGGGGCTGAATCTCGGAGAGTGGTACAACTACTATCACATCCTGATAAGAAAAGAACAAAATTCAAAAAGGGGAATCCCAAAAAAAAAAAACTGAAGTTCAAAATGCTGCCTAATTCTAGGATACAACACGCATACCTAAATATGAACCCTGGGGCAAACCCCAAGGGGCATGCATCCATTCTCACACATATGTAAAATGTACGCATTCATGAAAAAGTATGACGTGCATTCAATTCCATTCTTATATGTGCATTCATTAAAAAGTTTGGCATGCACTCAATTCCAATCCTGCACATGGATTCTTGTATGTGCATTCATATAAAAATATGACATGCATTCAAATTCCATTCCTGCATGTGTATGCATCAAAAAGTATGATTGCATTTAATTCCAATCTTGTATGTGCATTTTTAAAAAAAGTATGACATGCATTCAATTCAATTACCCGTGTATTTTTAGAATTGGCGTAAATGAACTATTTGTGCACAAAAACTTACTCTCTCTCTCTTATATAGAAAACAAGAAATGGGGCAAAGTAACCTCAAACATCTCCAGTACAGGCACACACCTCAGAAAGCTCAGACTTCCCTAGACGAATAGAGAATTGGGCAATGGCCCACCCTCGACCTCCCTAATCAACCTTAGACTTCCCTAGAGGAGCATTGTTGCACCAGACGGAGTGTTTTGTTCGAGAAGTAGCAGTTTCACGACATCAACCTAGAGTTTCCCTAGAAAAGCATTGTTCTGCCAGACGGAGTGTTAGTGCAAGAAGTAGCAGTTTCAAGACATCAACCTTGGACTTCCCCAGAGGAGTATCCTTCTGCCAGACGAAGCGTCAATTTAAGAAGAATCAATTTCCCCAGAGGAGTATCCTTCCACCAGAAGGAGCGCCAATTAAGAAGAATCAATTTCCCCAGAGGAATGTCCTTCCGCCAGATGGAGCACCGATTCAAGAAGAATCAATTTCCCCAGAGGAGTATCATCCCACTAGAAGGAGAATCAATATCCCAGAGGAGTATCCTTCCACTAGACGGAGTGCCAATTCAAGAAGAATCAGTTTCCCTGGAGAAGTATCATCCTACTAGATGGAGCATCAGTTTCCCTAGACGAGTATCCTTCTACCAGGTGAAGCTCCAATTTAAGAATAATCAATTTTTTCAGAGAAGTATCATTCTGCCAGATGGAGCGCCACTTCAAGAAAAATCAAATTTCCCAAAGGAGCATCATTTTACCAGACGAAGCTTCAAACATCAACCATCAGCTTGAGGTAACTATTCTGTAGATTCCAAATCTTCCAATCCCTTCGATCGCCTTACAATCAACATAGGCCTCTTGCTTTATCGTTTTTTGTCTTCGACAAGCAAAAGTAGAAAAAGAAGGGACAGCTGTAAGCACCCCATTTTTGCCCGCTCGGCGATCTCTGGTCTGACCAAGCTCACTTTCAAACATCATATGCACATTCAGACTCCAACCTATCGTCCAATCTCCAATCCAATCCATGGGTCACTTCTCGGGCCCGTTGAGTCTGCTAGAAGCTAAATGACCAAAATGCCTCTAAGGCATCATCTTATTCTAATTCAATTTGGCCCGCTTCTTGAAAAGTACCTACGACCTTAGAGCGGTAAACCCACCCTTCCAAGATTGTTCTAGAGATAATCTAGTACGTTCTAATGTATCCCAGTCGCTCCCGGACCGATTCTGGGAGCATCCGATCAAAATGACCATTTTGCCCCCAGGCATCTGATCGCTTTTGAGAACCGCACCAGCTTTGGGTATCAAACTGGTAACCTCTTAAGGATACTTCTAATGGTATTCCTGACCTTCTAACACCTGTCTGGATCATTCTAAGTCTATTCCGACAAGCCTTGTGTGAAACAACCGTTTTGCTCTTGGTGGGCTGGTCGCCTTTTTTAACAACGCTAGCTCTGGGTATGAAGCTAGCAATTTCTCAGAACACTCTCAATAGTGTTTCCAACCTTCAAGCCTTCTCATAAGATATTTCAAGTCCATTTTAGTAATTTTCCTGATACTGTTTTTCAAGCCCGTTACCCTTGGGACACTTTTAAGGGTTTCTACCCAATTTCGGCCTTTCAGATCATTCCAGGCCTCCCAAAACATTCCCAGACTTTTTGGAGTCACTCATTATGAAGCCAAGCCAAAAATTACCTGGTAGTCACTAGGATAGGTGCCTAAATCCTCTACTTAGCATACCAAGGGTCAAAGATACATTTCTAGCCACCCTAAAAACTTCCCTAAGTGGCTGACGCCACTACAAGCCAAAAATTTGCTTAGCGCCATTAGTAGTGGCACTTGTGTAAATTAATCTGGGCACCACTGTAATAGGCGCTAGGTTAGTCTAAGTTGCCTATAAATACAGACCCTTCCCCCTGCGTAAAAAGATCTGCAAATTCAGTCCAAAAACTCTATTTTTTGAAATACAGAGCTTGAAAGTTTCCTCAAGCTTTAGCCTCCATACACTTTAGCCCTAACATCCATACACTCTAACACAAGCCTCTAAAGCCTCCATTGAAGACTCAAAGTGCTATAACTTAGCAGCTCTCAAGGATCAAGTAAAGTAAAGCAAATAAAGCACGTAAATAAAGAATAATCCAAGGTTGGTTTTCTCTTTATGTTTATGTACGTCCCCCCACTTTCTTTGCTCTCTTAACCCACTTGGGTTTTCTTCTATTTTAATCTCCATCTTCTACCTCCTCTTCTTTCATGCTTGAAACAAAGGATTCCCTATTTCATGCCTAGGAAAAACTATTGAAAGTCACTGTGTCGAGAGCTTTGTTCTAGTTCAACCTTAAACCGTGTGGATTCGGCCCCTTCGATTATGTGGTCAAACCTAACCTTATATGTTCACGACCTTTTTGCATTGTGTATATCATACTCATGCATCTATTCAAAATTGTTTTCAAAGTTGTTTTTCAAACTTGCATCAAAACTCTCTTTCAAAATTTACATTCAAAATCTTGCTTTCAAAATCACAATCTTGAAGTGATTCTAGCCATTCTATGGTTAAAGTTGTTTTAGAAAAGTGTTATATTCATTGTGACTATCGAGGTCCATATTTTGGGTATAAATCCTAAATTATTTTTTTATAAAAAAATCACAATCTTGAGATGATTCTAGCCACTCTATGGTTAGGGTTGTTTTAGGGAAGTGTGATATTTAATGTGATTATTATGGTCCATATTACAAATCCATGTTGTTTTCAAAACCACCAACTTGAAATGATTCTAATCTTTTCATGGTTAGGATCATTTTAGGAAAGTGAGACATTCAAAAGATTTCGAAAGTCCATATTCAAGTCTTTTTTCCAAATTGCTTTTTTTTTTTTTGTTAACTTCCTTTAAAAACTCACTTTCTACAACCTCCCTTCAAAAATCTCTTTATTAAAAACTCCTTTCAAAGATCCACTTTTCAAAAACTTTTTTTCTTGGAGTCCAAATCAAGCCTTAGAATTCATGGTTAGGAAACCCTAGTTCCCTTTTGTAAAATTATGCCTTTCTATTTTGCTTCAAACCATAGGTTTCAAAAATCTCTTTTTCTACACCAAATCATAGTTTTCCAAATTCAAGATTTCCAAAACTCAATCTCCCTAATTCCATGACAAATCAAATCTTTCTATTTAGGAAACTAGATCAAATCTTTCAACTTAGGAAATCAAATCAAATCATCTATTTTTGGAAATAGAATATAATCTTCTACTTTAGGAAATAGAAATCGAATATTTCATAATACCAACATTTCTTAATTCCAACCTATCCTAATTCCAAACATTACTAAATTTAAATCTTTTCAAATTCTAAAACTTTCTAAATTTTAAATCTTTCTAATTTCGAAACTTTACTAATTTCAAAACTTTTCTAAATTGAAAACTTTCCTAATTTGATACTTTCCTAAAATGGAACTTTCATATTTCAAAATTTTTCTAATTTAAAGATTTACTAAATCCAATCTTTCCTAAATTCTAGCTTTCTAAATCTTTTTCAAATCAAATCAAGTCAAATCTTTACCAGTCTTTTTCAAGTCAAGTGTTTCTAAATCAAATCAAATCTCTTTCCAAATATTTCGTAAACCTAACTTTCCTAATTCGAGTTTTTCCTGATTCGAAACTTTCCTAAATCTAACTTTTTAAAATTAAATCTCTCAAGTCTAGATCAAACCTTTTCAATTCAAGTACATACTTCAATCGTAGGTTACTTAAACCCTAGGATGCCTAAACCTTAGTTCAAACCCTTTTTTCCAAGTCCAGTTCTAAGTCTAGGTTCAATTTCAAATCTTCTAAATCCAAGTTTAAATCAAGCTCTTTTCAAATCAAATCTTTTCAAAAACCTAAAAGTGTCTATTTTCAATCGGACTCTTGTCCGAACTACAACTAATCTGATTCCCAAAAACGGATATGCAAGCAACCCTCATGGGTGCGATTAAAACCTTTTTTTAAATTCCACAATCTTTTTTAAGTCTCCAATTCCATAATCTATTTTCAATCTCTAATTTCTAAAACCTTCTTTCAAACTTCAAATCTTTCTTTTCATATCTATTTTCAAAAATCAATTCTTCTTCTCAAGTCTATTTTTCAAATCAAATCTTTTTCTTACACTTGCATGTCATACATCATATAGTTCTTTTCTAAAGTGGATAGTATTGGATATTTAATAATCAAAAATTCTAAATGAGTGAACCTAGGGTGAATAGACATGCAAGTACCGCAAG
Source organism: Euryodendron excelsum (assembly GCA_033060915.1). Lineage (NCBI taxonomy): Eukaryota > Viridiplantae > Streptophyta > Magnoliopsida > Ericales > Pentaphylacaceae > Euryodendron > Euryodendron excelsum. The sequence goes on from CM065386.1 coordinate 26,969,251, forward strand.
GGTGGGGTAGGGTAATGGCTTAATGCGTCTTCCCTGCACGTCACCAATCTCCGAACCTAGAATCACTGTTTTCAAAAATCAAAAACGGAGTTATTTTAAAAAAAAGAGCTTAAAACTTTTCAAAGGTTGCCAAACAACCTCTTTTCTTAAAAACCCTCTCTTAAGTATGTTTTTCAAAATATTTTCAAAAACTTCAAGTTTAATCTTTGGATTTCTTTGTTTTAAGTGACCTAACTCACCTTAATCAAGTTAGGTGGCGACTCTAAACTTTCTCCAAAAGCCCTTATTGAAAATCAATTCTAATTCAAACCTAGTTGCAGTCGTCCTTCTAGGCGGATGAGTTTTAACGAGAGAGTACAGTGTTTTTTCCACTTGTATGTATTTTCCTCAAGTGCGAAAAATTGGGGTTCGACACTAGTTCAATAGAATTGGTTTCTACACCCCGAAAAATGGTTTTCAAAACAACTTCCTTCAAGAAGGAGTCTCAAAATTTTATTCTCTTTAATTTGCATAAAAATGATTTCTCAAAACTACCATTTTCATCTTGATTTTTAGAAGTTTTGCTCTCTTGAATATTGTGGTTGGAATTGTCCCACTGAATCCTCTTAAAAGTGATTTCCTTCAAATCAACCATATGAACCTTATTCATTAGAGTGGTTTTCAAAATCTCAAAAGTAGTTTTTCATAATCCCTTTTCCAAAAATAATTTTCAAATGTTCATTCTCTTTAATTTTCCAACCAAAGAAGTCTTCAAAATTATCTATTCAATGTTGATATTTGCAAGTTTTACTCTCTTGAGTTGGTGGTTGAAATGGTTCCAAGGTAACTCTCTCTTAAGTAGTTTCCAAATACCAACCATAAGAACCTGACACTCACTTGAGTGGTTTTCATAAAATGGTTTTCAAAAATACACTTGCAAGTTTCATGCATAAAACCACCTTTCCAATACCACTAGGTCCAAACCCTAGTTCAAAATCACCTTCCAACCCTAGGTTAACTTGACCCTAGTTGTCCAACTCTAGGTTAACCTAACCTAAGTTAGTTAACCCTAAGTCAACTTAACCCTAGGTTAACCTAACCTAAGTTACTTAACCCTAGGTCACCTTAACCCTAGGTTATCCTAACCTTAGTTAGTCAACCCTAGGTCAACCCAACCCTAGTCCAACCTAACCTTAGTTAGTTAATCCTAGGTTAACCCAACCTAGGTTAGTGAGCTTCAAGACTTCAATTCAAATACCCTTTTTCAAATAATCTTTTAACTTAAAGACCACTTTAAAAGAAAAAACAAACATCATACTCTCTTGAGATTTCAAAAATTAACTCCAAAACCTTTTCAAATATTTTTATATTCTATCTTCAAAAATGCTTCGAAGAAGTTCTCTTAAACTTGTCTCAACTAAAATAGCCAAACACTTAACACTTTCCAAAAACTATTTTCAAAAATATTTTTAAGAACTCACACCCCTAAAATGTCCTTAACCCCATATGTTTAGGGATTCCAAGAGAATGTGATATATTGAAATACAACCTCCAAGGTTGTCTATATTAGGGGTTCAAAACCCTAAGAGTTGTCAAAAGCTTTTTTAAAAAATGATTTTTAAACATTACATTCTAAAAGCAACCCTAATCCTTCCATGTTTAGGATTGTTCAAGTGTAAGCGAGACATTCAACAAGGGTTCTATAATCCTAAAGTTCTAAAAAAATCAAAAAAGAATTTCTAGCCCCTTTTCCAAACATGTTTTCAAAACTCATAACCCTAAAGGAGTTTAGTTCTTCAATGACTAACCTCTTAAGGTGATGAAACATTAAGCATGCCTTTCATAAGGTATTCAAAAACTACTTTCAAAAGCACTTCGAAGACAAGTTCGCAATAGTATTTCCAATTCAAACTCTATCTCCAAAGTTTTCAAAACAAGACTTCAAAACATTTCTAAAACTCCCTTAAGTTGTTTCAATGCACTTCTATAACTCCCTTGAGTTGTTTGAAGAACATTTCAAAACTCTCTTGAGTTAATTTTCAAAACATTTAAAATCATCTTCCAACCCGATTTCAAAAGTACTTAAAGCATCCCAAGTTCTATTTCAAAGGAATTTTTTTCAAACTCTCAAGTTCCCTTTTTCTAAAGACCTCAATGTGTCTTCAAAACATTCCAAAGGCCCCAATGTGCCTCTTTTCTATCGGGCCCTTGCCCAAACTATGAATGACTTGATTCTCGCTAAATGAGATACATAGGCAACCTAAAATGGTGCGGTCATAACCTTTATTTCAACCCAAGTTCCCTTTCAAAAGTTTCTATCAATTTAAGGTTTCTATTTCAAATTCTTTCAAAACTTCCATACTTTCAAACCTCTTTTTTTTTTTTTACAAAAAAAAAAAAAAAAACATACAGCATGCATCATTCATCCAAAAAAGTGATGACCAAACCCATTTTCAAAACTCTAAAGTGGATACAAGTGGACAATTAGTAACCGGTGATTCGAGTGAACTAAGGGTGATTAGACATGTAGGTACTGAAAGAGCGGGGTAGGGTGATGATCTTAGGATATCTTCTTTACACGTGACAAACCCCTAGGACATAGATTTCTATTTTAAAAATCAAAACCGAAGTCACATTTTCAAAAGGGCTTTCAAGAGGTTATCTAGGCCTCTTTTCCAAAAACCTTCTTAACAAATGACATTTTCAAAACCTTTTCAAAAAACCTAAGTTTAGTATTCGAATTACACTGAGTCTTAGGTGACCTAACACATCTTTAACTATGTTAAGTGGTAACTCCAAACTTTTTTCAAAAGCCCTTGTTTATGTCAATTTCAAGATCAAACCTAAATGCACTCGTCCTTATAGGAGGATGAGTTCTAACGAGAAAGTACCGTGCTTTTTCCCGAGCCTAGAAGACTTCTTGCCAAAAGTCGGGGCGCGACAGGAAACACTCACAAACCTTAAACGGTTCACTTCTGACGCCTGCTATCCTGCCAATATAAAATATCTATTACGCCCTTTGACATACAGTAGTTTCCTAAGATCATGTAGTCTTCAAAACCAACACCAAACTGTTGGAGTGATGGAAACACTAACAAACCTTTAAGGCATTGGAATGACAAGAACACTCACCTGGTCGACACAGGTATGCCATTAAAACCCCTAGTGTTACGAGACCAAAATTGCCCCTTGGCCATGGTACATTTTTTGAAAAAAAGTAAGACCTCTGGAAACCAACTCATCACAATTGCCAGAGTGACAAAAACACTCGTAAACCCAGGTTGACAACAGCGTCTGCTAGCCCGACACGGTGAAAAATGATCAAGCTGCCCCTGGGGCATTCCGACACATCCTCGAGAAAGTACTAAGTCCTCGAGATGGTAAGTTCACCCTCTTTGACTATCTTCTAATAGTCTGGCACGTTCGAGATGTCAATTAAACATACTCCGAACCCATTCCGATTAACTCCAGTTAAAATAATCATTTTGTCCTTGGGCACTCCGGTACTTCCCTTTAGAAAGCACTAATCCCCTAAGATGGTAAGTTTACCCTTTCAGAACTGTCTTTAGACAATTCAACATGTGCAATATGCCACTCAAATCCATCCTGACCCCATTCTGGCAAGTTCTGATCACAGTGACCATTTTGCCCCTAGCGGCTCAAACATTTTCTAAACCATGCTGGCTCTCGGCATTCATTAAGATACTCCATTGAACCTCCCTATTTGTATCAAAGTGATTCCCTTGACTCAAAACACCTCTAAGTCAACAAAAGCTTCTTGGAGCGTCTGGTAGACGCTCCACAAGGGTTATCTTTTTCTTCGATTGCCAGATTAAAACACACTTTCAAATGACTTGAGAAATGTATAAATTAGGCAATTTTCAAAAGTATTTCCAGAGGTCTTTCCATCAATATTGCTCAATTGAAAAGATCGCTTCCAAAAGTACCTGATCACGTGGCTCAAAAGTCACTACTTTGAGAAACCCTTGGAGCATCTCGTAGACACTCCGTCAGGGTTGACTTTTTCTTCAATTCCCTAATTAAAACGCAATGTCAAATGACTTGAGAAATGCATAAATTAAGAAATTCCATAAAGCTTGTCTGAAGGACCTCTCATCGGTATGGTTCAGTTGACGAGGTCGTTTTTCGGAGGCCACGATCATGTGGCGCGAAAACTGCCATTTTCAAAAACTCTCAAAGCATCTCATAGGCGCTCCAAAAAGCTTATTTTTGTGCATGCTTCCTAAGGGAATATCTCCATTATCTGAAATCCTTTGAAGCTCCATGAAGGCTCCCTATTCATGAGAAATAATAGGAGAACATAAAAAGCGTGATCAATTTCCCTGACACTTTCCCAAATACACAAATATCGAGGTGAAGTTGGCATAAGAGTTCCTAGCGGTGGAGCGTGTGCTACATGTGTCCAAATTTTGATTAAATTAGACAAACTTGTTTTGAAGCCCAAGTTAAGGTAGTACAAGGAGTGCCACATGACACTCAAACGCTGGCATAGTACTGGCGCATGTGCTACATGCACTATGGCAAAGTTTGCCTAGGGGCATGTAGCACATGGTTCAGCCCCCAGCTCTTATGCCTATAAACACCAGGCTACTCCCATTATATTTCAGAGTTGAAAATCTATGTGGAAGCCCTGCTAAAACCTCTCTAGAGCCTTGGGAAACCCTAGATACTCCTCTCTCTCAACCCTCTAAGCATCTAAGCCTCCTTCTACTCAAACAGTGGCCCACACACTTCACCATTGAAGCCTCCAAGGTAGACTCAAGACATTTCCAACCCCTTCAAGTCTCTTGAAAACCTCTCAAGTTTAAGCCAAGTTCCCCATACAAGCTTGAAGATGTGTTGAAGACAAGGTAGTATTTCCTTTTACATTTTGTCTTCCCCCACTCTTCTCTTCTCCTTCTTGAAGGTCACCTGAGCTTTTCTCTATTTGACACCCCATCTTCTACCCCCCTTTCTTGCTTGCTTGCTTGAACAAGAGGACATTAGGTCTATGCCTAGAGGAAGCTTTAAGGAAGCCACTGGTTGGGGGCCCTCCCTTTAGCCTACCTTATCATGGTTTGGCCCTAAGGCCCTTTGCAATGTGGTGTAGCATTAAGCCTTGTATGTTTTCATGACCCCTTTGCATATGGTTACTACATTCATGCATTGCATACTTGGCTTTATTTTCATGCTCAACACCATTTTCAAAAACCTTAACTATTTTCGTTCATATGTCTTCTCCAAACTCCATATTCAAGTGTTTTTTTTCCTTTAAAAAATGGTTCTAAGAGTTGATTTCTTGAAGCCTAGTTTAAAACCCTAGATTTTCATGCCCTAGGAAGCCTTCCTTAAGCCCTTTAACCTCATTTTTCATCCTTGCATTTTACCACCTTCAAGTTGTATTAAAGTGGTTTTCAAACCTTCTATTTTACTTTGATTTTTAAAGTTTTTCTCTTTTGAGTTTTGTGGTTGGAATGGTTCCCTTGGAGCTCTCTCTTGAGTGGTCTTCCCACCTATTTGACCATAGGAACCCTAACTCACTAAAGTGATTTTCAAAATAACCCTCTTCAAAAGAGACTTTAAAAGTTCATTTCATTTAGTTTTCATAAAAATGGTTTTCTAAAACCATCATTTACATATTGATTTTCAAAGCTTTAACTTTCTTAAATTAGAGGTTATAATGGTACCAATGAAGCTCTCTTTAGAATGACTTCCCTCGTTATTTACCATATGAACCTACACTTGGGAGAGCGAATTTTCATAGAAATGATGTTTCACAATTCATAACTCTCTTTAGTTATTTTTCTAAAAATATGTTCACACAAAATGATAACGTTTCCTTGCATAAAATCATGGTCTCCAAAACCTCTTTTTAAAGTTCATGCATAAAACCACTTTCTAAGACCACTATGGCCAAACCCTAACCTAAAACCACTTTCCAAAACCACTAAGGCCAAACCCTAACCCTAAACCACTTTTCAAAGCTACTTTTCAAAACCCTAGGTCTACTAAACCCTAGTTTGCCTAACCTAAGTCACCTAAACCCTAGCTGGTCAAGCTAACCCTATGTCAACTTAACCCTAGTTAACTTAACCTTAGTTGACCTATCCTAAGTTAACCTAACCCTAGTTCAACCAACCCTAGTTAGTTAACCCTAGGATAAACTAATCCTAGTCAATGCTAGGTTACCTTAACCCTAGTTTACCTTAACCAATGTTAGATGGCTTCAAGATTCCAACTCTAAACCTCTTTTCAATTCAAATGATCTTTTCAAAACATGTTTTCAAAAATCTCCTATTCTCTTAAGTTTCCAAAAACCCTAATTCAAAAGTCCTCTTAAATGTTATCGTACTTATTTCAAAATGATTTCAAAAACTCACAACTCTAAGGTGATCCTAACTTCCTCATGGTTAAGGTTTTCAAATGAAAAGTGAGACATTAAATACAATCTTAAAGATTGTTCATAGTAGGGTTCTAATATCCTAAGTGTTTTTCAAAAACTCTTTTCAAAAATGATCTTCAAGAGTCATATCCTTGAAGTAAACTTAGGCCTTACATGGTTAAGGTTATTTAAGGAAAGTGAAATATCAAGTAGAGTTCTATAACTCTAGTCTCTAGCCCCTTTTCCGAACATATTTTCAAAATTCATAACCTTAAAGGAGTTAGTCTCTCATAACTAATCTCTCAAAGGTGGTGAGATATTTAACATACCTTCTATAAGGCATTCAAGACTAGTTTTCAAAAACTTTTCAAAGACAGGTTCACATGAGCTTTCCCAATCCAAATTTCATTTTTAAAAATCTTCTAATCAAGATTTCAAAAACATTTCCAAAACTCCCTTGAATTGTTTCAAACTTTTTTAAAACTCTCTTGAGTTGTTTTAAAATATTTCAAAAACTCTCTTGAGTTACTTCCAAAACTCTTTAAAAATTCCTCAACTTCTATATCCAAAGACATTTTCAAACCCTCAAGTACTATTTCAAGTCAAAACTCTTGATCCAAAGTTTCAAACCCTTCTAAGACTCCCATTAGTCTATTTTCAATCGGGCCCTAGTCTGAACTACGACTGCCCAGATTCTCGCCAAATGAGATATGTATGCAACAAAAAATGGTGTAGTTATAACTCTTTTTTCCAAGTCAAATGTCCATTTTTAAAATGCTCTCTCAATCAAAATTTCTATTTCAAATCACACTTTGAAACTTTTCTACCTTCAAAGATCTTTCCAAAAACATGAATCATGCATCATTCATCTAAAAAGTGATGACCAAACCTCATTTTCGAAATTCTAAAGTGGATACAAATGGACTATTAGTAACCAATTATTCAAGTGAGGAAATAAGGGTGAATAGACATGTAGGTACCGAAAGGACGGGGTAGGGTGATGACTATAGGTTTCTATTTCGAAAACCAAAATCAGAGTCACATTTTCAAAAGGGCTTTCAAAAGGGTGCTAAAAACTTATTTTCCAAAAATCTTCTTAAGAATGACATTTTCAAAACTTTTTTGGAAAACCTACTTTTAGTCTTCAGATAATACTTAGTTTTAGGTGACCTAGCACATCTTCAATCATTTTAGGTGGTGACTCCAAAACTTTTCCAAAAGCCCTTATTCAAATGAAAAACAAGTTTTCAAAGTTCAAACCCCTATCGCATTTGTCCTTTTACTAGGGCAAGTTCTAACAGAGAGAGTATCATACTTTTTTCGAGCCAATAGGGCTTAGATAAAAACCGAGGTGCGACAACTTGCAAAGTGAAGGGGGGCCACGAGTTGAGTCTGCAAAAAGAAGTAGATCAAAGTTTGAACTATGGAATGCTTACAAATTAGAAGAGTCTATAACAAAGCAGAAATCTAGAGTGCAGTGGTTGAAGCAACATGATAGAAACTATTCTTTTTTCATAATTCCATGAGGAAAAGATTTAGAAGGAACTATATAGCACAAGTGTTCTAAAAAATGGCAAGCTATTAAAGATTGTAATGGCAGCAAATCACCAGATCCAGATGGCTTTAATTTTAACTTCATCAAAATATTCTGGCATATTATGAAGGGGGAATTATGAACTTCATCAATGAGTTTCATTCAAATGAGAAGTTTTTCAAAGGTATAAATTCTCATTTCTCTATCTAGTTCCTAAATGAGTTCCCTGATTCTTTTCTAAATTACAGACCTATTTGTCTTATCTCATCAATGTGCAAAATCTTGTTTAAAACATTAGCAAGTAGGCTGAAGCTAATAATCCATAAGATTATTAGTGAATTGTAATCAACATTTACAAAGGGGAGGCAAGTTCTTGATGGAGTACTTATAGCAAATGAAGTTATTAAACACTAGAGAAGAAATAGAAAGTCAGGGATAGTACTAAAACTTGGTTTTGAAAACGCATTTGATTCTATCAATTGGTCCTACTTATCAGATATGATGAAAGGCATGGGATTTGGGAATAAATGGGTAAAGTGGATGAAGGAATGCCTCTCATCTAGCTCTATTTTAGTGTTAATCAATGGATTTGCATCAAAGGAGTTTAATGTCTCAAGAGAGCTCAAGCAAGGTGATCCTATCTCACCTTTCCTATACAACATAGCAGCAGAAGGATTAAATATCCTAATCCAAAGAGCAAAAGAGCAAGGATTATTAAAAGGTTTCTATGTAGGAACAAATGACCCCCAACGATATCACCATATCTCATCTACAATTTACAGATGACACACTGTTGTTTAGCAATGCAAACATGCAAGAACTTTCCACATTGAAAAGAATCTTAAAATGCTTTGAAATGGTGTCAGGCCTTAAGATTAACTCCCAAAAAATCTTGTTAAGTGGCATTGGCTTGAATGACTCCTTACTGTCTCAAGCTGCAGATCTGTTCAACTGTAAGTATGCTTACTTCCCGTTGAATTATCTAGGCTTACCACTAGGAGCAAATCCAAGATCAGTGAAGACTTGGGAAGGAATTGTGGAAAAATTAAAAAAAAGACTATCTACTTGGAACAAAAAGCAGCTTTCAGTGAGGGGCAAAATCACCGTGTTAAAAGCCACATTAGCAAACCTGCCAATCTACTACCTAACCATTTTCTAAATGCCTCAAAATGTATGCCTTCAACTTGAAATGCTACAAAGAAAATTTTTATAAGGAGATAGAGAAGATAAGAAGAAAATAAAGTGTGTTAATTGGGCTCAAATAACTTCAAGCTTGGAATCTAGGGGATTAAGAATTCCATCTTTAAATGTCAGAAACCATTCTCTCTGTAACATCATGTAATTGGCTAAATTTTGTGATATATTGTTTTTCTCGTAATTGGGGATGTTGGGGTGTCTATCACAAGCATTTGGGATGTTCTTAAAATTTATTCATTCAAGCTCATGCTAAGAAAGTCTTGGATGATATATAAAGTAATTGATTTTTTACTTTGATGGATGTCGATGGACCTCGATACTGTCAATGGAAAAACTAGTGAAGGGTGTAAATCTGCTAAAGACTTCTCTAGACCTCGATGGACCTCGATACTTGTCGATGGAAGAAATAGTAAAGGGCGTAAATCTGCTGAAGGCTTCGCTAGACCTTAATACTTGTCAATGGAGGAAATAGTGAGCACCCTATCTGGTAGGTTGAATCTCGCTAGACTTTGCTGGACGTCGTAGCCACGAAATGAAGACTTCGCTGGACCTTATTGGACGTCGCTAGAAATGAGATGCACAAGAATTTGACTTAGCAACACGCGCCGTAAGTTCTTTTTTACCATTATGATAGCCCAGAAACCCTAGTTTGGCTCTTCTATAAATATAAGGCTGTGGGAAGGTCAAAATACAAGTCTAAGGAGGCCAAAACATCTCTTAAAGAATCAATTGCACAAGTGCTTTAGATTCAAAGGTTTTCTATGAGAGTAGAGCTATTGCGAAAATATTCTAAAGATTTCTACATACCTTGAAGAGGCACTCAACTAGATTTTTAGTAAGATCAATCTTCATTTTAGTTGATTGATGTCTTGAAGGAGTTCAAGATGGTGGTAGATTTGAGTTCATCTCTTGGAAGAGTCTAGAGGTGCCGTAGAGTTCAACACTCAATCAAGCATCAAAGAATCATATCAATGGATAGATACGTGATCGTGGGATTCAAAGCAAGCAAGTGGATTCGGCACCCCTGGATTGGGAATATCTAGGGTTGGGTTGTAACTTGACTCTTTTATATTCTTTCTTAATAGTTCTTGGTTGGTTGGACCAAGTCCCGTAGTTTTTTTCCGCTTTGGGTTTCCATGCAAAAATCGTGTGTCAGTTGTGTGTTTGAGTTACTTTAATTATCTTGATATACGTTGTGATTGCACATAGGTATAGTCATATCTATTATAGGATTATATTTATAATCTTTCTTTAGCAAGGCTATAGACAAGGCTAGGTTTTTCACTCTCCTAGCAAAATCCTGTGGAGGTTCACTAGTGACAAGGCTAGGTCTTTATGTAGAAGACTCATCTGTGAAACGTATGACTATAGTCAAAATGCTTGGGCTCCACTGGTAGTTTATTTTTCCAAATGTTCAAGGATATGGCTTGATATATAGTCAGTGGGGAGAAATCAAAATGGTTTATGTTCTATCTTACTTAATAATATCTAAACAAAGATGGGTACTGGAGAATGCACAAAATTTTGGCATGACAGGTGGTTGGGAGATAAGCCTTTGAAACTACTATTTCCTAGGCTTTACTCTATCTCTATCCAAAAAAACGAACATGTAAATTCTGTGTTTACATCAATAGGATGTGGTTGGAACTTATTATTCACAAGGAGTCTACATGCTTGGGAGTCAAAATGTTTAGCAGGGCTGAGGAACCTTCTCCAATCAACTACTCCAGCTCCAAATAAAAAGGACTATGTGCTATGGATGGCTTAGCAAAATAGAAGATTCTCTTGTCAATCTTTCTACAGAGCTTTTGAAGAAAGTCAAGGCCTCCCAAATTCCAAGTTCAGCTTCATCTGGAGAATCAAAATTCCTTTAAAATTCATATTTTTGTGATGATTAGCATTAAAGGGAAGAATCAAATCTAAGGCAGTGCTAGCTAAAAGATCTTACCACAATCAAAGGGAGGATATTGTATGTGATCTCTACAAATTGGAATTTGAAACAGCAAACCACTTGCTTTTGTCTTGCAGGTTTGCTTGGAAAGTATGGTCATCACTACTAAAATGGTGGGGCCTTAAATGGGTGATTTCAAGGAATTTAAAGCTACACATGGAATGGTGGTTTGATTTTAAAATGAGGAAATTCATGAAACAAATATGGCACTCTATATTCATGGCTGTCATATGGCAGATATGGCTATCCAAGAATGACTTGATCTTTAGCAACATCAAACCAGAATGGCCAAAAGTGGTGAAAAACATTAAAATCCTCTCATGGTGAAGGCAGCAGTGCCAAATGCAACTTTCAATCTTCAAGAGTTTATGTACTCAATACAAGGTGTAAGGGATTTAAATTTTAGCGAGGAGTTCTGTTTCATTCTCCTCCATCGATGTAAAGACCCTGATTTGTATTGCATATTATGCTCAATTTTACATGCATCCTAATAATCCTAATATTTTAATTTGAGAGTTTTCTTTATTTTGCCGTATGGTGTTGAATTATTGTATTGATGTGAATCAATGATGGTGGAATTGGTCGGAGACATCAATGATGTAAATCAATGATGGTGGAATTCTTTCTTCTTCGCATAGAATTGGTGGGAGACATCAATGATGTGAATCAATGATGGTGGAATTCTTTCTTCTTCACATAGAATTCCTTCTTCTCTTTTGTGTTTAAATTCAAGAGAGGAGGATAGGAGAAGCAGAGGAGCATGCAAATAATTTCGGGTTTTATTCGTCAGGTATGAAGTTCCATTTTGGGTATTGAAGTTTTTATAAGGAGTACTAATTAAATTAGCATATTTGAGAATGTGTCCATGTTGGTGAGGCTGCGAAGGAGGTTATTGGGATGTGTAAGGCGTAGAGTGATGGAATAAGAAATATTTTCCTTGGGTTTTGTTTCACATATATTACGGTTGAGCTCATCTATATATCTATACCTATGATTTCTAGAAATATGCTGAGGAGGGATTGGGCTTAATGGTACTCGGGATTGTGACCATATATGTGTAAGGTTTGGTGTGTGTAAGTATTCATGTAGCTGGCAATGGATTCTTTTGTTAGATTGGTATGCACATTTATGTGCGTAGTTATATATGCAGATATGTATGTATGTATATATATATATGTATATTGATTTGGGCTTCGTGGTGGTTGAAGAAAAGAATAGAGAAGGAATTGGGTGTCTCGGCCAGTGAGTTTTGATGTTAGTTATTAGTTTTTGTTCCTTGCTAGTGTGCGGAGGGGAAGTGGAATATGCGTATATGCCTATATAATTAATAGTCATCGTGAGTGTGTATACAATTTTTATACGTATCTGGAACATGTGTGTATGCTTGCGATTATTTTATATGAGTGCATAATTGAACCGTTTGGAGAAAGAAAAAGAATTGAGTGGGGTAAAGGAAGTGACCAGCAGCTGCTGGTCAAAGAATTCCCTTTAGGCCATTCAGCCATGAGAGAAAATAAGGCCAGTTCTGGCCATGGACTTGGAAAAGAAGGAAAAGAAAAAGAAAGAGAAAAAGGTTGGAAAAGAGAAATGAGAAAATGAGAAAAAAAAAAAAAGAATAAGGTCGATAAGTTCGGTTGTATGGTGGAATAAATCAAATGGAAGATTGTTGAGTAATTATCCAGTGTAGTCAAATGTATGGTGCACATTAGTGACTTCGGCCTATAGGATAGACTTATAAAAATTGGAACAGTGCTACCTTAAGTATTTTGCCGTGTGGGTTTCAAAATTGAGGTTATTTTTTTAACTCATTATAAATTGTAGAATATTCATTAATCTTAGGCTTTTTTTTTTTTTTTGTAATTCAAGTAGCACTCGTTAGTTTCGTATGGTAATTTCTAGTCCACATTCTTTGAATATCAAGTGAGTGATTTGCCTTACTAGTATAAGATTTATAAATTTAATCCCATGTATATAAGATTTGTAATAAATGATTTTAATTATTACAAGTATTTATTTTATTGAAAAATAATACTTTATTTTGATATAAGAAAAGTTTTTACCATTTGAGAATGAGTATGAGAAGAGAAATGCAATATTTAATTACTCGAGAAAGAAAATTATTTATTAAGAAGATTTTCAAATATACACTTTATTTCATTGAAAAAGTTCTTTTATGCATGTTTTAAAATTATTTTATTAAATGGTAC